>JASIRB010003922.1:0-14548 GCA_030323885.1 Branchipolynoe longqiensis | reverse complement strand
CAAGTATAAATTTGTAAGTCATTGGTTTGACTTGACCAGGGTTCGAACCCACGATCTGATGGGTTCGGATCCCCCGATCTCCCAAAACAGGAGGCGGACGCTCAACTCATTCGGCCATCGCGTCTGGTCAGAATTGAATGACAATACCATTAATAGCTATGGTTTGACAACAAAACCCTTGAGACAATGGTTCAGCCAAAAATAACTGCCAGCGAATAGATTATTTCAATAAATAAATTGTAAATGACTGTAAGTCACAGTTGGTCATAATAATTAAAGTTGCATCGGTGATGTTCAGTTGAGTTGAGTTTGATTTAAAGTTGCCACTTTCCCACTTTACTACTTCAGTACTTCCCCAATTTACCACTTCCCCACTTTACCACATCCCCCCTTTACCCCTTCATTATGACCCTACTTTAGCACTTCATTACTACCCCACTTTACTACCAATTCCCCACTTTACCAATTCCCCACTTTATCACTTCATTACTACCCCACTTTACCAATTCCCCACTTTACCAATTCCCCACTATATCACTTCATTACTTCCTCACTTTACCAATTCCCCACTTCATCATTTCATTACTACCCAACTTTACCACTTCACCACTTTCCCACTTTATCACTCCCCCATGTTATCAGTTCATTACTTTACCACTTTCCTACTTCCCCACTTCATCACTTCATTACTTCCCCACATTCCCCACTTTCCCACCTCATTACTTTCCCACATTACCACATTCCCCATTTCCCCACTTCATTACTATGCCACTTTACCACTTCATTACTTCCCCACTTTACCACTTCCCGACTTTACTACTCTCACTTCACCATTTTACTACTTCTAACTTCTCCACTTTATCACTTCCTCACATCACTACATCACTACTTCCCCACTTTATCACTTCATTACAGCCCCACTTTCTCACATCCCCACTTTACCACTTCATTACTACCCCTCTTTACCACTTCCCTACTTTACAACTTCATTACTTCCCCACTTTACCACTTCCCTACTTTACAACTTCATTAGTTCCCCACTTTACCACTTCCCCACTTCACTACTCTCACTTCACCATTTCACTACTTCCCACTTCTCCACTTTATCACTTCCCCACTTCGCTACTTCCCCACTTTACCACTTTCTCACATAACCATTTCCCCAATTTACCATTTCCCCACTTTCTCTTTCAGAGTCTCCCAGCTGCTATTATTTCTTGCATCCCAAACCCTGGAATTAATGGCAATTTCACATCTTTAAAACAGAAAATCGGGAGGGATCAAAATCATGCTCCTGTTTTTCCCGCCTTTATTGTAAGTAATCTTGTCAGCAGATGACATTTTGCAGCAATAAACTACACCACGGTTCCGACTGCGCATGCGCTGAAAACGGCGTTGGGAGCAAAGCAAAGGCGTACGCCCATTGAGTTTACCGATATGCGTAGGGCAAAACTGGCATTTTATTCAAAATAAATAGAAATACATAACAATTTGGCACAAAATGGTCGGAAGGATGCAATATAATAATATAATGAATATGTTTAAGACACCACTCTCCATAATTAAGCATTTTGAGCTAAGAAACTTCTGAAAATAGTAGACTTTACAGGTTGATGTTTACATCACCATTGATTAGCCAGAAGTAATTCTTGTTCTAAATATTAAAATGTCAAATGTGTCAACAAAAATTTGTTTCAAAGAAATATATAACCAATATCTGATTAACCCTACTCATTTTCTATTTCTACATATGTCATTAACCATAGGATATAAATAAAAAGCTGAATAAAATAAATAAAACTGACTCTGGCTATGGCTCTACCACTAGTCTGAGTGCCTAGATTTGTCTAAATCTAAATGCACATGCCCTAAGATGTGCTGAGCATAATGATGTAAATGCACTGCTGGATAAAAGATTAATATCTTAATTTATTATATATATATTCTTAGTTGGTATTCTATGTTTCAAACAAGAGCTGAGATGAGCTGAAACTAGCACATTTGATAGCTGCACCCAGTGTATTAGCAAGTGCCATGTGCTTTTGGGGGGGTTGTTTTGCTCTGAAGCATCCCACAATGCACCGCGCCGCTGGAACCGTGATGTAGTCTATTTTGAAGGAATTATGAAAGCCTGGGTCAGGCTGGTCTTTTAAGCGTAGTCAGGTCAGTCAGTACCTAGATAAAAGATTCAACCGCATACTTGAAGTACAGCGGTGAACGCAAACCCTATATAAAAGCTTGCGAAAACTACTTTAGTATGGAAGAGGAAGTAGAACCCCTGGTTCCAGTATCAAATGGCTACTTATATCGGCACAGAGTTGGTGAAATGGGAGAGAATGCAAAATGACAATATGGCGACGATAGAATGCTGTCGATTTCACTTTTAAAGTCTATTAAATTGCATGTTTTATTATATTTTTCAATTCAAAAGTAACAAGGAAATATGTTATGTATATATGTTGCTTCTTAAATTAAGAATTTATCAGCTCAGTTCAATTTCCCTACCATGTCGAAATTCTTCGCCAGCTTTTATAGAGGGTTGGTACTCACCCCTGTGCTGCAAGTATGGGATGTATCTTTTATCTAGACAGTACCCGTCCTGATATGACCTTAGAATTTGCTAGGATGTAAAACAGCAACAATCACCCCAGAATTAATCCGTTCAACTAAACACCCACCCATCCACCCACCCTCAAAACTATGAAGTCATATTTGTGCTTCCGCTAATCCCCAAGTGTAGATTTTGTGCAATGAATATTTATCAACTTTGTGCAGCGAATATTTATAAGTACTTCCGGCGGAAGTCACGTGGGGGAGATGCTGGCTTGAACCCGATGCAAGGCCTTGGTTCAGATCTGCGCGACGCAGCTAGCAAACTGAGGCATCACCTTCTAGGCTTCCGGTCAATACCCCATCACCAGTCCAAGACGACCTTGAATATTAAGCAAGCACCCCTGATCCAAACTGAACTCTGTTCTATATATATAGCATAGATCACATTTGACATGCTTGACACTATCGGAAACCAATGGCCAGCAACTACTAAAGAAGCCCCCGCAAATCCCAATCGAACACTGTTCTATATATAGCAGTATGACTATTTGAAAAAAATTACCATCATCATCATCATGCTGTCGGTCGCGATGCGACAAAGACTGCTTTCATTACTTGACTGCCGCTCTCCATTTAGCTCTCTGCTGTGAGAGTTGAGTCCATGAGTCGGTTAATGACCAGCAACTACTAAACTAAACCCCGCAGATCAGAGTGAATGTCATTCTATATATAGCAGTATTGCACAGCCAAACATTTGACAATATCGGAAAGCAACAGCCTGCAACTACTAAACTAATATCCCACAAATCCAGATTGAATTCTGTTCTGTTTATAGCAGCACAGCGCAGACGACAGACTTGACTATTGGGAAACCAATGGCCAGCAACTAATTAATTAAGCCCCCTCAAATCAGACTGAAAGTAATTCTATATATAGCAGTATAGTACAGCCAAACATTTCACAATATTGGGAACCAATGACCAGCAACTACTAAGCTAAGTCCCACAAGATCAGAGTGAATGTAATTCTATATATAGCAGTATAGCACAGACAACACACTTGACCATATCGGAAAGCAACAGCCTGGAAGTACTAAACTAATCTCCTGCAAAGCCTGCCCTCTTTTTTTTTCTTGAAGATTTATACTGCCTATCATGTATATATATATATATATATACATATATAAACCTGATCCCTAGCTGAGGTGAAGGAAGAAATAGAAAGAGCTAAGTGGATTGAGAGTATTTATTTTCTCTTGATAAGGAAATATAGCCTTATCGTATATATATAAAACTTTTCGCAGCAAAGTGATTGATACAGCGAGTGAACATAAGTACCAAGAACTGCCGGTGGCGCACCACCATAGGCCTGTAGGCCGCAGTTAATCAATATTTGTCCATTATTGAATGTTAAATATATTATACAGTGACAATCATAATAATAATAATAAACCTCATACCGATGATTTATACCCGTATATTTATATACTAGCTATATGTCTGTGTGTGGAGGCTTATGATGTTATATATATTTTACCGGGCGAGGTGGCCTAATTGGCACAGCGCGGGCCTGGCGTGCGGAAGGTCAGGAGTTCGGTTCCCGGTCGAGTCAAACCAATGACTTTAAAATTGATACTTGGCGCTTCCTAGCCTGGCACTCGGCATTATTAGGATAGGGCAAGAACTGGTTGTCTCAGTGTCAGGATAATATGACTGGGTGGGATATCGGGTCATGATGCCTGAATTCGCAATGGGGCAGCACTATAAAGTTGCCATGAATGCGCACTGTCACAAGTCAGTACCCATCCTGATATGACCTTAGATGTTGCTAGGACTTCAAACAAAAACCCACAAAAACTACAGTAAAATATCTCGCTTAATTCGGGTCCCAAAATACCATTGTGAGGATAGTCTAACCCTCTAAACCGACCACCATCTAATACCCCTGTCACACTACGACGTAACGAGCCAACGTAAGCCTGACGTGGTGATTTTTCGTCATTACGTTGACGTATGTTGGATTACGTTATGATGACGTCAGAATGACATTAGACTGACATCGAGCTATGTCATGTTACGTTGTGTTACGTAGGCGCGCGTCAACGTTTTGAACCTGTTCAAAACTTTTGACGTAACTAGAACGTAAGGGTTTACGTTCGCCGTACGTTCTGTGCACGTTCAGCGAACGTCAATTAAACGCTGGTTACTACGTCGCACTATGTTGCATTACATTGCATTACGTTGACCCACATTAAAGGTGGCGGGAACGTGCAGTCCGAGTCGTGAAAACGTCGGGAAAACGGACGCCTAACGGACGTCCAACGTACGTTTACCATTTTGCCACCGTTTCATGACATAAGTAATGTAAGGTAATGTAAAGCAACGTACTTCTGGCGATGGAATAACATACATAACGTTCCCTGAGCATAATTACGTTGTCCTCTCTCGTTGAATGACGCTATCACTACGCTTTACCGCCGTTACTCTCTTGTCCACTACGCTGCATCCACGTTCAACTTGTCCCCAAATTTGCATACTACGCCGAGAAGTTCGACGTTTTTCACATTCTCCCTATGTTTACGTCTTTACGTCTTAGTGTGACAGGGCCATAAAGTCGGTCCCATGGTCGGTCGATTTAGAGAGGTTTTACTGTATATATATATTCTCAGTCTAGCCAATCATTGTCCGCAGATGCTCATGATTTTTTTTTAGAATTTCCAAAAAGATGGACTGAGTATGTCGAAGATGCCATTAGTATTTAGGGACCATGAGGAAATGTCAGACTGATGTCAGGAACCTGTAATGTATCTCTCACTGGTTTTTTTAACCCGTATTGTAACATGTGCTAGTGTAGGCTTATGGGGCTGTCACACTACGACGTAACGACGTCAACGTAGGGAGAACGTGAAGAACGTTGAACTTCTCGGCGTAGTATGCAAATTTGAGCACAAGTTGAACGTGGATGCAGCGTAGTGGACGAGAACGTAACGTTGGTAAAGCGTAGTGATACCGTCAATCACCGAGAGAGGACAACGTCACTACGCTCACGGAACGTTATGAACGTTATTCCATCGCCAGAAGAACGTTACGTGACGTTAGCTATGTCATGAGACGTTGAACGTACGTTGAATGCACGTTCTCGTGACGTTCTCGTGACGTTCTCGTGACGTTCTCGAGACGTTCTCGTGACTTTCCCATTAAGCCTCGTAGGCATTTGCACTTGGTTTAATGTGGGTCAACGTAGTGGAACGTAGTGGAACGTAGTGGAACGTAGTGGAACGTAGTTGAACGTAGTGAGTAGCGTTGAAATAACGTCCGTTTAACGTCATTGACGTTCACTGAACGTGAACAGAACGTACGGCGAACGTAAACCCTTACGTTCGACCTACGTCGAAAGTTTTGAACATGTCCAAAACCTTGACGTAACTCGACGTAACACGACGTAATGTGACGTACCTCGACGTCATTCTAACGTCATTCTGACGTCATCATGACGTAACCCAACGTAATGACGAAAAATGACCACGTTAGGCTCACGTTGGCTCGTTACGTCGTAGTGTGACAGGGGTATTAGTGTACACACAGTCCCTCAGAATGGTTATTGCTAGTGAAGATGCTCTGTTATGTTTACAATGTGATTACCATAGTCGTTATCGTTCTCATTACCACTCTCATTACCACTCTCATTAACACTCTCATGACCATTCTCACGACAATTATCATTCCAATTATCATTACAATTATCACTGCAATTATATATACAATTATCACTACAATTATCATTATAATCATGAATATAATTATCATTACCATTATCATTAACGTTACTCTTACCATTTTCATTGTCATTCTTGTTGCTACTATCAATTATCATTACCATTATCACTGAAATTATCATTAGAATTATCACTGCAATTATCACAACGATTATCAATATAATTATGAATATAACTTTCATTACCATTATCAGTATCGCTACTCTTACCATTTTCATTGTCATTCTTGTTGCTACTATCAATTATCATTACAATTATCACTGAAATTATCATTACAATTATCACTGAAATTATCATTACAATTATCACTGCAATTATCACCACAATTATCATTATAATTATTAATATAATTATCATTACCATTATCATTATCGATACTCTTACCATTTTCATTGTCATTCTTGTTGCTATTATCAATTATCATTACAATTATCACTGACATTATCATTACAATTATCACTGACATTATCACTACGATTATCATTATAATTATGAATATAATTATCATTGCCATTATCATTATCGCTGATCTTGCCATTTTCATTGCCATTCTTGTTGCTACTATCAATTGGTCGTAATGCTTGCATTGCCCTGCCGTGACATCTGACCGCCTCTGCTCGCCCCCCCCCCCCCCCCCCCTGCCACTTCTCACCTTCCCTCTTGCTTGCTTGGGGTGGTTTGTAACCATACAAGTACAACGGTTACTGGTTGCAGAACTGCAACATTATAGAGAGGCTCTGATAAATCGGCCCAATCTTTGGTTGAAGATTAATCTTCAGTAGGGACGGTCGTAGAAGCTGGGGACATCTTTACAACGTTGTAACGGCAAAGTGTTGGGGCGGCCCCGAATCTTTTCAGTCCGGCGGTAGTTGAGCACTTGTATCCAGCAGACAGCAGCAAGGGTTTCGAGGAAGGGCGGGTAAAGATGGGTGCAACGGTGGTTCCAGAAACGAGAACAAAGCGAGAGAAAACGTAAAGGTACAGGGCCCTACCCAAGCACACAACTCACCTAGTCAGGGTGAGGAGTATGCCTGGGAGAAAGAAAAAAGGGTAGAGTCTAGGAAAGAGAAATGAGGAGAGTCGAGTCAAAGGACCGTGTCTATTTGCTCTATGGTGACCAGCCGGCTAATCAAAGACACGGACAGAGCAAGAGTAGAAAGTGAAATGCCGGCGGGCTCCCCCTCCTGGAACTCTTTTCAGACATATCAAGGAGGAGCAAGGCCAGCGGAGAGGAGATAGGGAGAGGTGTGGATGAAGTGCGGTCCAGTAAAGCTTGTTTTATTCAATGACGCCTCTAGAGCACATTGATTTTCATATCATCGGCTATTAGATGACAAACATATTGTCATTCTGACATTTCTTTGGGGGAAACCTGCTGCTGCCACATAGGCTACTCTTTCCGATAAGCTGCAAGGGGTCTTTTATATGCACTTTCACACAGACAGAAAACCAGGCATTGGGATGTTGGGGTGTTGGGGTGTGGGGTGTTGGCATGTTGTTGGGATGTTAGGGTGTTGGAGCATTGGGGAGTAGGGGGTATTGGTGCATTGGGACGTTGGGATGATGCCATGTTGGGGCATTGGCAACATGGCATCACCCGTCCTGATATGACCTTAGTTGTTGCTAGGACGTAAAGCAACAACAAACAAACAAACAGCATGTCGGGGAATTGTGTCTTTGGGATGTTGGGGTGTGGCTTCATATACCTGGTCCCAGCGCCCCAACCCGGTGTCACGTGGTGGAGCCTCGTTCAACACTACGCCGCCAGGTGGCGCCGCTAGGGTATTCCGGTTTGGCGCCGGTGAGACCTGCGGCTTGTTCACAGGGACGCGGTCAAAGGTCAATGTCCCAACAACGGACTTTAAAGGTCAACAGAGCCTTTACATCTTCCAAGAGTATCGATCAGACTGGATGGCCAAATGAGTTTAGCCTCCGTCTCCCGTTTTTGGTAGATCGCGGGATTTAAACCCACAAGTTTTAACCCTGGTCGAGTCAAACCGATGACTTAAAAATTGATACTTGTTGCTTCCTAGCCAAGCGCTCGTCATTATTAGAATAGGGCAAGCACTGACTGAGTGGGATATCAGATAATGGTGCTGGCTGTAAAACCCCAACATTCAATCAACCATCCAATAGGTATCACCTGGACATCTCTGATTTTGTCAGCCATGTGCGCAATTACTTATCGACTACTGACTTGGTACACGATAAGCCTGTATCAGGATGTCCATTACTTATCCACTACTGTGTGCTTGTGGGTGTGTGTGTGTGTGAGGTGTGTGTGAGGTGTGGGTATGTGGGGTGTGTGGGTGTGTAGGTGTGAGTGTTGGTGTGTGCGCATGTGTCGGTGAGTGTGTGCATGTGCAGGTGTGTGTGTGTGTGCTTGTCGGGGTGTGGGGCGCTGGGGTGTTGGGATGTTGGGGTGCTGGGGTGTTGGGATGTTGGGGCATTGGTGTGTGTGAATGTGCACTATAAACCTGTATCAGGATATCTATTACTTATCCACTACTGATTTGGTATACAATAAGCCTGTATCAGGATATCTATTACTTATCCACTACTGACTTGGTATACAATAAGCCTGTATCAGGATATCTATTACTTATCCATTACTGATTTGGTATACAATAAGCCTGTATCAGGATATCTATTACTTATCCACTACTGATTTGGTATACAATAAGCCTGTATCAGGATATCTATTACTTATCCACTACTGATTTGGTATACAATAAGCCTGTATCAGGATATCTATTACTTATCCATTACTGATTTGGTATACAATAAGCCTGTATCAGGATATCTATTACTTATCCACTACTGACTTGGTATACTATAAGCCTGTATCAGGATATCTATTACTTATCCACTACTGATTTGGTAGACAATAAGCCTGTATCAGGATATCTATTACTTATCCACTACTGATTTGGTATACAATAAGCCTGTATCAGGATATCTATTTCTTATCCACTACTGATTTGGTATAGAATAAGCCTGTATCAGGATGTCTATTACTTATCCACTACTGATTTGGTATACAATAAGCCTGTATCAGGATATCTATTTCTTATGCACTACTGATTTGGTATACAATAAGCCTGTATCAGCATGTCTATTACTTATCCACCACTGATTGTGTAGGGTATAAGCCTGTGTCAGGATGTCTATTACTTATCCACTACTGATTTGGTATACAATAAGCCTGTGTCAGGATATCTATTACTTATCCAGTACTGATTTGCTAGGCGATAAGCCTGTATCAGGATGTATATTACTTATCCACCACTGACATTGAAGGCTATAAACCTATATCAGAATGTCTATTATTTATCCACTACTGATTTGGTAGGCTATAAACCTATATCACAATGTCCATTACTTATCCACTACTGATAGCATGTCATCGTGCTTTTAGTATTGCTGCCCCACGACTGTGGAATGATCTGCCAGGATATATCACTAATTGTAAATCTGTTGGTGCCTTTAAAAAAGGTCTTAAGACACATTTGTTTAAATCTGCTTTTAACTAGGTGAAATTTATTTTCCTGTATATTTGTTTGTTATGTAAAGCGTCTGAGAACGGCTTGCTGGATCGGGCGCTATATAAATGTTTTATTATTATTATTATTACTGATTTGATAGGCAATAAAATAAGTACTTGTCCATATCACTTGGAATGTTGCATATCCCATCAGAGGAATGTTCGAACTGATGATGCGATATCTATATTGCGTGGATGACGTCACGTCCATCCTTGTTCAATATTACCCTTATTAGAGCTGCATAGTCTGATGAAGACATACCATTTTTTTTACTTATAGACAAAACACTTATTTAGATTTGAACCTACACATCGAACTTACCAATTAATGTAGTCATTAAGCATAAATTACTTACTGCATTGAAGAGGATACTAATTTGATCCAATAGAAAGTGCCATTGTTGAATACCTGCATACCTGATGTAGAATGCAGGTATTGCAGGTATAGCAATACCTCAGGGAGTTTGATGCCCCTGCCCTGCAGAGTTGTAAACCACTGCCTTGTGGTACAGGTTCTTGACAGAACCAAAGGCTGAGGGAGCAATCCCGAAACAGAAAACCATGTCACTGTGGCAGCATTAAGGGCGGTTGATGTATGGAACTCCCAAAATCTCCCGACCAGCCACTGCAGGGAGAAATAGTTTTGCGCCTGTCTTGACATGTTCTTGCCGGTGTGAAACCTCTGTTTGCTCCCCAGGAGTGCCGCTGGTAACTTGCAGAAGCAAGCAGCACTTCAACACTTTTGCAGGCAGCTTTCATGAAATAAAAGCTGCATGCCTTCATGATGCGACATCTGTGTTCAATCATGAGGCTAACCTGGAAGGACAAAGTGACAAATAAGGAAATACTCGAATGGACGGGGGTGTCCTCTATGGAAGATCTTCTGATCAAAAAGAATCTCCGGTGGACTGGACACCTCATGAGGATGTCATCAGACAGGCTACCAAAGCAGATCCTCTATTCTCAACTGTCTTCTGGTTATAGAAAGAGAGGGCGCCCTCATCTCCGGTTCAAGGATACCATCAAGAGAAACCTGAAGCTGAGAGACATTAAGACCGACTCATGGACGCAACTCTCACAGCAGAGAGCAAAATGGAGAGTGGCAGTCAAGTAATGAAAGCAGTCTTTGTCGCATCGCGACCGACAGCATGATGATGATGATGGTATCAGAATGCTGTCACCATACCCATATTTACCTGGCTATGTGGCTCCTTGCCTAAGAGGTAAGACCAGACTACTAAACTCGTCCCGCTGGAATTCTAAGTTTTTCAAATGTTTTTTGTTGTTTGTAGATTAGTTGTTTAAGCAGGGGAAATTTCAATCGCGGACAATAGATGGTCTGTCTCATTCCACTGCTTGGTGCCCTATCCTAATAATGCCGAGCGGCTGGCTAGGAAGTGACAAGTATAAATTTTTAAGTCATTGGTTTTGACTCGATGAGGGTTCGAACCCACGATCTCACGATCTACCAACACGCGAGAGGGACGTTCTAACTCATTCAGCCATCTGGCCTCACAAGGTAAAGAACGAGACAGGATTTCATGGGTGAATGGCTAAGAACAGAGTGTGCTGTCCTACTCGCAGTATTCAGTTGGCTGTACTGAATTCACCAGGTAAAGAATGAAACAGGGTGGCCGAATGGCTAAGAAGAGACTGTGATGTCCTACTCGCAGTATTCAGTTAGCTGTACTGACTTCACCGAGTAAAGAATGAGACAGGGTGGGCGAATGGCTAAGAACAGACTGTGCTGTCCTACTCACAGTATTCAGTTAGCAGTACTGACTTCACCAGGTAAAGAATGAGACAGGGTGGCCGAATGGCTAAGAATAGACTGTGCTGCCCTACTCGCAGTATTCAGTAAAGGCCCTGTCACATTACGGCGTATGGCGGGGGCGTATTGAAAACCTACGTAAGTCCTGCGAATGCCGGCCTATGATGACCTTTGGTGACCTATCGGGTGTTTTTTAGCGTATGTGTAACGTATGAGGAGCGTACGTGGAGCGTACGAGGAGCGTATGAGAGCGTACTGTGACATTTTTTGACAGTTTTGATTGGCATATGGAACCTATGCGTAGCGTATGCGTAGCGTATGCGTAGCGTATGCATAGCGTATGCATAGCGTATGGCGGCGTATGAGTCAATATCGATGTCGAGACCTATGGCATACGCTTTGAATACGCTGTGCATACGCTGTACATACGCTGTGCATACGCTAGGAGTACGCTCCCATACGTAACTCGTAGGCTATGCGTACGCTACATACGCTAGAGATACGCCGGTGAAGCAAGTTGAGCGTATGCGTAACCTACGCCGGCGCACCCCTAGCGTACGAGGAGCGTACACCGGCGTACGAGGAGCGTACACCGGCGTACGAGGAGCGTACACCGGCGTATGAGTAGCGTATGAACCATACGCTCCCATAGGTCGAGATTTTTTGAGCATGCACAAAAAAATTTGGACGGACGGACGGGAGAAAGCGTATGGCGGCGTACAACGGCATACGCCGGCATAGGCCGGCACATGACGGCCTATGAGTAGCGTATGAGTAGCATATGAGTAGCATATGAGTAGCGTATGAGTAGCGTATACGGCGTATGCCGACGTATATGACGTAATGCCGCTACGCCGCCATACGCTCCCGCCATACGCCGTAATGTGACAGGGCCTTTAGCAGTACTGACTTCACCAGGTAAAGAATGAGACAAGGTGGCCGAATGGCTAAGAACAGACTGTGCTGTCCTACTCGCAGTATTCAGTTAGCTGTACTGACTTCACCAGGTAAAGAATGAGACAGGGTGGGCGAATGGCAAAGAACAGTTGGTTGGTTGGTTTTCCTATGTGGGAGGTTGTGGGTTGTAGGATGTTGTGGGTTGTAGGAGGTTGTGGCTTGTGGGAGGTTGTGGGTTGTGGGAGGTTGTGGGTTGTGGGATATTGTGGGTTGTAGGACGTTGTGGGTTGAAGGAGGTTGTGGATTGTGGGAGGTTGTTGGTTGTGGGTTGTGGGATATTGTGGGTTGTAGGAGGTTGTGGGTTAAAGGAGGTTGTGGGTTGTGGGAGGTTGTGGGTTGTGGGAGGTTGAGGGTTGTGGGAAGTCGGGGGTGTGGATTAAAGGAGGTTGTGGGTTGTGGGAGGTTGAGGGTTGTGGGAAGTTATGGGTTGTTGGAGATTGTGGGTTGTGGGAGGTTGTGGGAGGTTGAGGGTTGTGGGAGGTTGTGGGTTGTTTGAGGTTGTGGGTTGTGGGTTGTGGGAGGTTGTGGGTTGTGGGAGGTTGTGAGTTGTGGGAGGTTTTGGGTTGTGAAAGGGTGTGGGATGTAGGAGGTTGTGGGTTGTAGGAAGTTGTGGGTTGTGGGAGGTTGTTGGTTGTGGGTTGTAGGAGGTTGTCGGTTGTAGGAGGTTGTGGGTTGTAGGAGGTTGTGGGTTGTAGGAGGTTGTGGGTTGTGGGAGGTTGTTGGTTGTGGGTTGTTGGAGGTTGTGGGTTGTAGGAGGTTGTGGGTTGTAGGAGGTTGTGGGTTGTGGGAGGTTGTTGGTTGTGGGTTGTAGGAGGTTTTGGGTTGTGGGTTGTGGAGAGTTATGGGAGGGTGACGGTCCTGGGAGGTTGTGAATTATAGGTTGTGGGAGGTTGCGGGTTGTAGGAGGTTAATGCTTGTGGGAGGTTGAGGTACAGTACAACCCCATTAAATCAAGCTTGGTTAAGCCAAACAATCGGTTAATCCAAACTTTTTTCGCCGGCCCGGAAAAAACTACCATTTATCATATAAAAAGTTGGTGGGGTCTCAGATGACCTTATAATCACAAAGTTTCGTTTAACCGGACCGGAAGTGGCCTGGGACCGACAATTTTGTTTGAATTAACAGATACTTTGGATTAACCGACTTTGGTTTAACCAACTTTTTGTATGTGATAAATGGTAGTATTTTGCCAGGCCGCCGAAAAAAGTTTGGATTAACCGATCGTTTGGTTTAACCGAGCTTGGTTTTTAACGGGGTTGTACTGTATCTTGACCGGGCACCTTGGCCGAATCGGTAGAGCGCAGGCCTGGTGTGCGGGAGATTGGGTGTTCAATTCCCGCTCTAGTCAAACTAATGACTTACAAAATTGATACTTGTTGCTTCCTAGCCTGATGCTCAGCGTTAATAGGATAGGGCAAGGACTGGTTAGCACAGTGTCAGGATACTGTAACTGAGTGGGATATTGAACCATGGTGCCAGCACCTTCCTGATTTCCCAGTGGATTTTCCAGTGGGGCAACACTATAAAGTCACCATGAGTGTGAACTGTCAAAAGTCGATATCCATCCTGATATGACCTGATATGTTGCCAGGATGTTATACTACAACAACCAACCAACCAAAAATATCTTGTCTGTGCTTCTGTATATGTACTAACATAATATGAATAAGCAATGCTTAGGACTGACCCCCGATATAACTCCAGCAAAGTATTTTATGATGGCGCGTGTATTTTTTTACTCCACTCGCGGTGTTCGATTTGACCTGCATCGCGGTCGGGATAATCGAATACGGCCGTCGTTTCCGCGGAATAAACTATTATTATTTCATTTGTGCATCCATTTTTATGCCAAACTGTTCTTTGTTTCTTTTAATTTTGAATAAAATCAATGTTTTGAACTGCGCATATTGGCAGATTCTAAGGCAGTGGGCATTTGTTTTGATATATT
>JASIRB010003567.1:0-96002 GCA_030323885.1 Branchipolynoe longqiensis | reverse complement strand
TTTTCCCCAACTCTGACATACACACAACATATAACCCTTCCTATTATAATATTTCTGTATGCCCGAGGCCGTCAGAGCACCAGATAATATCATAAACTGTCCCCATGCTGTCACACCTGATGCCTCTCTCAAACAAACTCATAAGGAAGAAAGGGAAGACAAGTCACGCAAGATTGACAGTGAAGAAGTTGTGCTTTATTGGCATCAACTCCTGTTAACCTGCTAGTGACCTATCACCGTGACCCCTTACCTTCTGTCCACACAGAGTCTCATTACCTCTTTAGTATGTCTATGAATCAGTGCCTACAGCCCATTGAACCGGAGTCCCCTGGTTGTTGCACCCAGCTCAGTTTGTATATATGAAAGGTGGAGCATCAGACAGAGTGTCTGCGGTCCTGCTCTAGAGTAGGTGTGTCTCACTCAAGAGCCAGGAGTAGAGTGATCTGTCCAGTGTGTCTGGGGCAGGTTCTTGAATAATTAATATCAAAGTGAGGCTAGTGTGGTCAGGTGGCCAAGGGAGTGCAGGTGACTGGGCATCCCACAACCAGCCAATCAGGCACCCTCCACAGCCTGGGAGGGCGACACCCCCATTATGGGTGGCTGTCACTCAACCCAACTGTAGGTGGTGTCCATACTGTATGCAGATTAGGCTGGTGTGCTTGCCCATCGGCACTGTGGTAACAGGTAGTTGCAGACAGTTACAATAAATATATATATATATATTAAAAATGTCCTTTTTGTCCAATTGCACTCTTTATGGGCGCATAGAGAGACATTTCACCAAACATGAACTGTCTCTGAGATAGGAACATCTCTTCACAATCTTGGGCACTATGTACTAACATATATGTCACATAGCTTATATCATGTCATAGTGTGAGTGGGGCACCCATTGCTTTTTAGATTACATAACCTTGTCCCCACTCTGTCGCCCAAGAATAATAATGCTCTCTGCCAATATATAATTCCGAACCGAAAATCCGTATATTTTTACAATATGAACATGGACTCTGCTATTATTTGGAATGTTTTCTGCAATTATTTGGAATGTTTTTACTTTTGGCTTCCATGTCACAAAAGTGGTACACAGTTTCTGAGAACGACCCAACTGGGAATGTCTGATCTTTCCACACACAGCATGGTGACGCTGTAAGTAATCGGGTGGCAGGATTCATCTGTAAGTTCATCCTGTCTGAACACACTAGCTACGTCACATCAATCATAGTCATCGGGCGAGAGCACGGCTACGACACAACCTACTTGGTGAGTGATACTATAGGATACTGTATTTCCTAATTGTGTGTGTGTGTTTGTTGTTGTTTTACGTCCTAGCAACATCTAAGGTCGGGTACCGACTTGTGACAGTACGCACTCATAGCGATTTTATAGTGCTGCCCTACTGGGAAATCACGCCGCCAGCACCATGACCCAATATCCCACTCAGTCACATTATCCTGACACTGAGATAACCAGCCCTTGCCCTATCCTAATAATGTCGAGGTCCAGGCTAGGATTCAGTAGGAAGTGACAAGTATCAATTCTTAAGTCATTGGTTTGACTCAACCGAGAACCGAACTCGCGAACTCCCGATCTTCCACACGCGAGGCCTGTGCTCTACCGATTCGGCCACCACGCCCTGTACCTAATTGTGCTTCAACTGGTGCTCCCCTGTCAATGTCTACTGAAATCAAGTATTTAGGACACTTCATGACTGATGACTTTAGAGTTGTTTGTTTGTTTGTTTAACGACCCCCCAGCACAAAAAGTAAACATCGGCTATTGGGGGTGATGACTGTAGAGATGACATAGATAGTGTCGTAAGTTATATGCTCAGGGAAACACGCTCATCAGGAAATTGTCTATATGTACAGCTGATATCAAGGTCAATTTATTTAGGACTTTCTGTACTCTCTTGTAATAAGTTGTATACTGCCCAGATTTGGTGGAACTATAAAATGTATAGCATTAGAAAACTGAATGTAGCGTATAATGACATTATGAGGTTATGGCGGAGGGGTTGGGGGGGGTTGGGTTCAAACCATCGTCGAATCAAACCAATGACTTAAAAATGTGGACTTGTCGATACCTAGTCAGCCGCTCGGCATTACTAGGATAGGACACTTAGCAGTACAATGAGGAAGACCAATTGTCCGCGATTGAAATTTCACTATGCGCTTAAAGTTGTATAGCTAAATGTCTTCTGAATATTTGCCATATTTATTAGATAATATCCGGTTGACCATTACTAGGATAGTGAATACTTGCCATATTAGAGTGTCTGACTTTTTTCTAGGTCAGACTCCTAATCTGAGTGTCGGTGGTTCGATTCCCTGTGCCCCGGTTCTGCCAATTTGGATTTCCACCACTGTGTATAACTTACAGCGACATCAAAGGCCGGTTGCTCTCATACCATGTCTATGTGGTGTGGGAGGTTAAAAATCCCTTGGGTCGGTAAAAGTGTAGGCTCAGGCTTTCTATCGACCAGCAGTGGAGTGGGGAAGACCAGTCGTCTGTGACTGGGATTTCCCCTGCTTGGGACAACTAATGTACCAACAAAAAATAAAATGAAAGACAAATAAGTGTTCACACTTCCTGTCTACCATATTGCTATATCGCTATATTACTAGGATAGGACAAGGACTGGTTACTTGACACACAGTCTCACAGTCTCACACAGTCTCAGGATATAACGTAACCTAAGTCGGGTATTGGGTTATGGTGCCAGCAGCACCATATCCAAGTGGGTGGCAGCACTATAAAGCCGTCATCAGAATGCACTTCTACAAATCCACCATAACCCAGTTGGGGGGGGGGGGGGCTCAGTACTAGAAAGCCGGCATCAGTAATGAGTATGCAATGCTACAACTCCAAGTACCTATATTCATATTGACGTTGGATGTTGCTAGGACGTAAAACTCCCCTGTTTGTTTAAAGGTGAGTGGTGGGTGGGACAGACGAATCTGCATCTGGGACCTGGAGACTGGCGGGTAAGATCCATTCTCCATTCACCATGTTGTTGTTGGTAAATTTATATGTTTATTCTGCTGAATAAGTTCTTTTTTCGGCACCGAAGCGCTAGTCTTCCAGTCATTGCCAGCAGGTAGAGCGCGAGTCTCGCGTTCGGGAGATCGGGAGTTCGGTTCCCGGTCGAGTTAAACCAATGACGTAACAAATTTATACTTCCCACCCCTCTTTCAATACCCATTAAGCGCCTGTCACACCTCACCAGATTGAGCAACGGACATGAACCGGATAAAGAATTGTCTAGTCCGGTGTTGTCCGGTGATAAAATGTATCGAAATGTACCGAAATGGAGCGTAATTGGGTCAATTGCCGCCGGGCGACCGGACAAGTACTGTACATGTACCATACATGTACCGTACATGAACAGGATGAGAACTGGACGAGAACCGGACACGTAACGGATGGATACCGGACATGTACCGGACAAAACGGACAAACCGGAACCAACGGATGGGTACCAGACATGTACGGATGGGTACCGGACATGTACCAGACAAACCGGATACCAACCAGACACGTCAGTCCGGAGGTGTCCGGTAGAAGTTTTGTGCATGTTCAAGACTTGTACCGGACACCATCGGACACCGCCGGATGGGTACCGGACATGTACCGGACATCGCCGTACAGTACCGGACAGTGTCCGGTTCTTGTCCGGTTCTCGTCCGGTTCCCCAGTCCGGTAAGGTGTGACTGGACCTTTACATACCTAGTAGCTAACATTTTTCTTGAAAGTGACCCAATACCAGTCACATATAAATCCCCACTACAATGTCAGACCTCCATTCCATTCATCAAATCATACAATACAAAAAACTAACACTTACTAATGAAATGACTCAAACATTATTGCACAAATTAACATCATACACATTGACATCCAGTGTTCCTTTCACCAGCATACCATATCCTTCAGCAGGGGCATAGCTAGGCGTACGGGCGTACGCCAAGACGTCCACATCGTTTTGTCAACAACAAAAATAATTAAAAAATAATAAAAAGAGAGAGAGAGAGGAGGCATGTAGTAGTCTGGAGTGTCGAAAACTCAAGTCTAAAATGTGTAAAATCCGCCAGCTTAAGCTTAAGCGGCCCCCTAAACCCCCTGCCGAAATTAGGATTACACATCGCCCCTGTTCAGTATATAATGACTCACATTTATGGGCAAATCAGTGTAGGTATTTACTAGATACCAGCATATTAATTGTGATTACATCCACTGATTGCATGTATTTGAAAATAGGTATATATATTTTTGATATATTTCTTTACAAAAAAGGAAAGAAGGACAAAAGTGTTTAAAGACAATTCTAGAACCAGGCAATACATATTCACTGAATGCATGATACTTTTATTGGACTGGAATTGTATACAGTTACTACTACAGCTGATACTTCATTTGTAAAATGTATAATACTTTTAGTATCAAACAGGATTTGCATGCAGTTACTATACTTAATTGAATTATTTATATTGTCGTGGGAGATGATGAAAATAGGAAATATTGTGCCTAGAGCAGGATTGGAACCCACACTTCTAGCCCCGGGGCTAGCATACTAACCATTACACCACCTAGGCTCCCTGATGCAATCACCTTATACATGCCTACCTGCCTCCTTGCCTGAGAGGCCAGTGTGGACTACTCCCCACAGAATTGTAAGTCGTTTAAATGGTTTATGTCCATAAATTGTTTATTGCTTACAATTACATACATACAGGCAATGCACTTACATATATCATACACACGGTAGATTCAACAACCATATAGCATGCAGCCTTACAGAATCCTGGTCACAGCACCAGTGTTGTGGAGGTGACGAAAATGGGAAATATTGTGCCTTGAGTAAGGTTCAAACGACACTGCTTGACATTCCTGGGAAATGCAATCCTATACAATACAATGGCAAGAAGTGTGGCTCCGAAAAAAGTCTGCGCTAAGCCCAATATTTACCTTTTCATCAACCCCGCCACGACACTTATATAAATCCAGCAAAACCCTAAAAAGGAGGACAAGTTAACGTCCGGCTCGAGTTGGAACCGGATGGAGGACATCACACTCAAAAGCTGGACTGTCCCGCCTAAAGCTGGAGAGCGCAATCAAAAGCTGGACTGTCCCGCCCAAAGCTGGAGAGCGCAATCAAAAGCTGAACTGTGACGCCTAGAGCTGGACAGCACACTCAAAAGCTGAACTGTCCCGCCTAAGGCCGGACAGCGCACTCAAAAGCTGAACTGTCCCACCTAAAGCTGGACAGCGCACTCAAAAGCTGAACTGTCCCGCCTAAGGCCGGACAGCGCACTCAAAAGCTGAACTGTCCCGCCTAAAGCCGGACAGCGCACTCAAAAGCTGGACTGTCCCGCCTAAAGCTGAACGCAATCAAAGCTGACTGTCCCCCAAACACACACAAAACACCCCCAAACGACAGGCAATCAAAAGCTGAACTGTCCCACCTAAAGCTGGACAGCGCAATCAAAAGCTGGACTGTCCCGCCTAAAGCTGAACACCGCAATCAAAAGCTGAACTGTCCCGCCTAAAGCTGGACAGCGCAATCAAAAGCTGAACTGTCCCACCTAAAGCTGGACAGCGCACTCAAAAGCTGAACTGTCCCACCTAAAGCTGGACAGCGCACTCAAAAGCTGAACTGTCCCGCCTAAAGCTGGACAGCGCACTCAAAAGCTGAACTGTCCCGCCTAAAGCTGGACAGCGCACTCAAAAGCTGAACTGTCCCGCCTAAAGCTGGACAGCATGCTCAAAAGCTGAACTGTCCCACCTAAAGCTGGACAGTGCACTCAAAAGCTGAACTGTCCCGCCTAAAGCTGGACAGCGTGCTCAAAAGCTGAACTGTCCCGCCTAAAGCTGGACAGTGCACTCAAAAGCTGGACTGTCCCACCTAAAGCTGGACAGCACACTCAAAAGCTGAACTGTCCCACCTAAAGCTGGACAGCACACTCAAAAGCTGAACTGTCCCGCCTGAAGCTGGACAGCACACTCAAAAGCTGAACTGTCCCACCTAAAGCTGGACAGCAATCAAAAGCTGAACTGTCCCGCCTAAAGCTG
Organism: Branchipolynoe longqiensis; assembly: GCA_030323885.1. Lineage (NCBI taxonomy): Eukaryota > Metazoa > Annelida > Polychaeta > Phyllodocida > Polynoidae > Branchipolynoe > Branchipolynoe longqiensis. The sequence goes on along the minus strand of JASIRB010003567.1, from coordinate 89,930 downwards.
AACACCGCAATCAAAAGCTGAACTGTCCCGCCTAAGGCCGGACAGCGTGCTCAAAAGCCAGACAGTGCACTCAAAAGCTGGACTGTCCTGCCTAAAGCCAGACAGCGCACTCAAAAGCTGGACTGTCCTGCCTAAAGCTGAACAGCGCAATCAAAAGCTGAACTGTGATGCCTAAAGCTGGACAGCGCACTCAAAAGCTGGACTGTCCCGCCTAAGGCTGGACAGCACACTCAAAAGCTGGACTGTCCCGCCTAAAGCTGGACAGCACACTCAAAAGCTGAACTGTCCCGCCTAAAGCTGGACAGCACACTCAAAAGCTGAACTGTCCCGCCTAAAGCTGGACAGCACACTCAAAAGCTGAACTGTCCCGCCTAAAGCTGGACAGCGCACTCAAAAGCTGAACTGTCCAGCCTAAAGCTGGACAGCGCACTCAAAAGCTGGACTGTCCCACCTAAAGCTGGACAGCACACTCAAAAGCTGAACTGTCCCGCCTAAAGCTGGACAGCGCACTCAAAAGCTGAACTGTCCCGCCTGAAGCTGGACAGCACACTCAAAAGCTAAACTGTCCCACCTAAGGCTGGACAGCACACTCAAAAGCTGAACTGTGATGCCTAAAGCTGGACAGCGCACTCAAAAGCTGAACTGTCCCGCCTGAAGCTGGACAGCACACTCAAAAGCTAAACTGTCCCACCTAAGGCTGGACAGCACACTCAAAAGCTGAACTGTGATGCCTAAAGCTGGACAGCGCACTCAAAAGCTGAACTGTCCCGCCTGAAGCTGGACAGCACACTCAAAAGCTAAACTGTCCCACCTAAGGCTGGACAGCACACTCAAAAGCTGAACTGTGATGCCTAAAGCTGGACAGCGCACTCAAAAGCTGAACTGTCCCGCCTGAAGCTGGACAGCACACTCAAAAGCTAAACTGTCCCACCTAAGGCTGGACAGCACACTCAAAAGCTGAACTGTCCCGCCTAAAGCTGGACAGCGCACTCAAAAGCTGAACTGTCCCACCTAAAGCTGGACAGCACACTCAAAAGCTGAACTGTCCCGCCTAAAGCTGGACAGCGCACTCAAAAGCTGAACTGTCCCGCCTGAAGCTGGACAGCACACTCAAAAGCTGAACTGTGATGCCTAAAGCTGGACAGCGCACTCAAAAGCTGGACTGTCCCGCCTGAAGCTGGACAGCACACTCAAAAGCTAAACTGTCCCACCTAAAGCTGGACAGTGCACTCAAAAGCTAAACTGTCCCACCTAAAGCCGGACAGTGCACTCAAAAGCTAAACTGTCCCACCTAAGGCTGGACAGCGTGCTCAAAAGCTGAACTGTCCCGCCTAAGGCCAGACAGCGCGCTCAAAATCTGAACGGTCCAGCCTAAAGACCCCCACCCCCGGAATTATCCGGACAACAAGGTTGACTTGTTCTGCTCTGTTTTCCAGACTGGTGGACGTGTTCAAAAACCAGTCAGAGGTCGACCCTATGGAGATGGTGGAGATAGCCTGTGACGGGATTATCACGGACATGGCCTTCTGTCCTCCGCGGTGAGCAGTGAGCAGCACTAGGGTGGAGTGGAGTTTTATTTAACATTCCATGGTCCGATGGTTTTGAGTTTCTGTCATTTTCTGAGTTAAATATATTAAATTGATTGTTATAGCCTCCCTTACTTTAGTTTGAAGTAACTTTTATTTTAAATGTCTAACTTTGAAGTGCATCCATCCACAAATAATTTTGGCAAGCACGCCAAAACTCTGACACCATAGGCTTCTGCAGTAACCGGTTCTATTAAATTGGCTCTGTATGCCCTTCTATATGGCGACAAGTGCTTAATAAGTGCACCAGTATCTAAGTTGGATATGTAGAATCAAATCTGGATAATTGTTTTGGTTTTGAAAATTTGATGTTTTCATCGGACTATCTAACTTTAAAGTTCCATTGTCCGATGGTTTTGAATTTCTGCCTTTTTTGTTAGATAAATGTATTAAATTGGAGATGAGGGGGGAGGGGATGAGGGTGGTTCTTTATAGGGAAGGGAGAGAGGGAGGTGGAGCCGGAGGGGAGGAGGGCGGTGAGGGGAGGAGAGGAGAGGGATGGGCAGGGAATGGAAGCGGCTCTTTTATTTCGAAATAGAATCGCCCGGGACAAGACAATTTTGAGGGGACAAGCACTATAAAGTCGCCATGAGTGTGTACTATCACACATCGCTACCCGTCCTTATATGATCTTAGATGTTGCCAGGACGTAAAAATCCCACAAACAAACCTAATTACTGAACCCTCCCTACTCGTCCATAGTAAATCTGGGCCGCGTTCAGGGTCCGTCTCGGAGGCGCCTCGGAGATGGCACTGATATCATGCTGGTCTGAACTGCACAAGCAGTTTGTCACCTCGAAAATGGCCGCCCCCTTAGGCGGCGGCCATTTGCAATGGTAAAGCTGTGCTGTCATTGGCTGAAAGCACTGAATGCGGCGGCCATTTTCGAGGCGCTTTTCATCTCCAGTCTGAAAAGAGAGGCGTCTCCGAGACGCACTCTGAATGGTATTAGGCCAAAAAGCATCGCCGAGACGTCTTCGCGGCGCCTCCGAGACGGACCCTGAATGCAGCCCTGTTGTTGTGATGAATATATTTATCCTACCCATAAAGGATCAGTGTGTGAACTCTTGTTTTCACCGCTGGGCTGCACTAGTCCAATTTGATTCAAATCTATTTAAATTTTGGTTGTTTCTTGTTTTACGGGTTGTAACTGTTTGTAGATTGCTTATCATCCAAGATGTTGCCAGGAGATAAAAGTCCAAAAAACAAGTGTAGTATTCCATCCATGAGTCCCACCATCACGTGGTGTTGGCAGGGACGGCGCCGTTAGCTTGGTAACCCACCAAGAACAAGTTAGTTCTTAGGCTTGACGTAAAGGCTGACGTCATCGGGACCAGTGTAGGTGTTCCTCCGCGCGTCCGCTACTCTGGCGTTAAGCCCATAGACCCGATTTACTGTTATATTGCGCAATAACTATCTACCGGCATCTCACTTTGAAAGTTTTATTTGAATTATGTATATTTAGGGAATGTAAATATCGATCCAAAAATAGATGCTGCTATTGGTATATGTTATAGGGTTAATACATTGATGGACTATGGGCTTAATGCCTTGACAATGAAGCGCCGCAGAGTAGTGCACGCCGTGTGGAGGAACAACTACACTGGTCCATCCCTACAGGACTTTCATATATGGCCCGATGCGGTAATGATTTGTGCCAAGCCTAAAGACTGATTGGATTTGGGTGTGACATAGGCATCACACTACTCCTGCATCGTGGTTGGATAGAAGCAGTTCCTTCTACTATCAAGTATATGTAAATACAACAAAAAGCTCAAATCTATTCACTGCTACACTCTAATTCTGTTATTTAGAATCATGAATATTCAATCGGGGGTGGAAATAATGTTATTTATGAGAATAGCTTACTCAAAAAGTGAACTTTAGTCAAATTAAGCCCACAATTGAAGCGATATTAACGTCGCCGCCACATCGGCAGTGATATAACTGTACTTTCTATCCAACCATGGATGGCCGAAGAGGGCTGGTCACATGGTGTTAATCGTTTGACGCAAATCCTCATATAGATATCATAACAAAAGATGGTGGCAGGCTAGTCGGAGGGTGGGTCCCTGGGTGGACCGACTCCCCCCCCCCCCCCTACTGCAACCGGCTAGTGGCTCCCCCAACCTTGAGAGGTTGCCTGCGACCTGACTGGTCAGGGGATGTGTTACTTGGTTCTATGATGCCACGCTGGGCGGAGAACAGAAATAAACATTGGAAGCATACATTTCATCTTGTCATCTTCTCTCTGCGTTGCGTCATATAACAATCCAGCGGGAACCAGCCATAAGTGGCTTATCACGCAAGCTTATCATCCATCTCTTTGCAGGAAAGAGCTCGCGTATGCCTCCAGCGACAAGTTGGTGTACCTGCGTAGGTTCACGCTAGTGGGTTCTCGGATGGTTCTGCTGAGTACACTTCAGGGTCACTTCTCTGAAGTGACCTGCGTAGTTTGGAACGCAACGACAAGCACTTGGGTTTCCGGATCAGAGGACGCAACCATCAGAATCTGGGTGAGACGCTTCAGCAATAACTTCAGTTTCTGCCATTTTATTAAAGATAAATACATTAGACTAATCGCTATAATCTACATTACCTTTCGTTTGGAGTAACTTAACAAAATTTAAATGGGTAATTTTGGAGATATTTGATTTTGATGTGAAATCATGCCAAATTAGTTTTGGCAAGCACGGCAAAAGTCTGACACCTTCGGCTTCAGCAATAACAGGTTCTGTTAAATTGACCTAGTATTTATTCCCTTCTATACAGCAACAAATATTTAATGACTACGCCAGTATCTACATTTCATATGTGGGATCAAATCTAGGCAAGTATTTTGGTTTTGAAATTTGATGCTTTCATCGGACTATTGGTTAATCTGACCGCCATAAAGTTTAAAATCTTAAAGCTTGGTGACGAAGTTGGGTCTCCCTACTCAAACCTTGATACCTAAGAAAGAACCAAACAGACAACAACTCTAACTGTCGATGCATATATATATTTTATATTCCCATAAGAGGTCTGGGCGCTAGTCATGGTCTGACTCTGAGGCACTCAACAGTTGGGAGGTTCGTAACCTTGACGGTTACAGGCTGCAGCTCTGCAGCAATTAGAGAATGGCCCTGATAAATCGGTCCATTCTTTGGATTGAAGATTTAACTTCAGGTGGGGCAGTTGGAGAAGCGGGGGGGGGGGACTTTACAACAATAACGACTAGTCATTGGAGCGGTACATGATCACCGGTCCGATTGTAGCTGTGCACTCACATCCAGTAGCCGATGGTTCATGAGGAAGGGACGGGAAAGGGTGGGATCTGCAGGCAAGAACAAAGTGAAACAGTGAAAAAGGAACCGGGCCCCACACAAGCAAACAACTGCCTTGATCAGGGGGAGGAGTAAGCCTGGGAGAAAAAAAAAGAAAGGGTAGTATAGAGGAAAGAGAAGTGAGGAGAGTTGAGTCAAAGGGCCGTGCCTCCTTGCTCTATGGTGACCAGTTGGCGAGCCGGAGAAACGGACAGAGTAAGAGGTAGAAAGTGAAATGCTGGCTGGCTCCCCCTCCTGCAACTCTTTTCAGACATAATCAAGGAGGAGTGTGGTGCAGCAGAGAGGTGATAGAAGGGGTGTGGATGAGGCCAGGTCCGGACAGCAAGTGCTCCGAGGCACTTCTTGGGGGTTCGAACCGTACAACGGTTACCGGCTGCAGAACTCCAGCAATATAGAGAGACGCCGATAAATCGGTCCAATCTTTGGTTGAAGATTAATCTTCTGGTGGGACGGTTGTAGAAGCTGGGGATGTCTTTACAACAATTAAACAACATATTGTTGGGGCGGCCCCGAATCACTCCGGTCCGGCAGCAGCAAGGGTTTAGGAGGAAGGGACGGGTAAAGGTGGGTCCAGCAGTTCCAGCAACAAGAACAAAGCGAGAGAAGTGATACGGTAAAGGGCCCCACCCAAGCAAACAACTCCCTTGATCAGGGGGAGAAGTAAGCCTGGGAGAGAAAAAAAAGGGTAGAGTATAGGAAAGAGAAATGAGGAGAGTTGAGTCAAAGGACCGTGTCTATTTGCTCTATGGTGACCAGCCGGCGAGCCAAAGACAAGGACAGAGTAAGAGTATAAAGTGAAATGCTGGTGGGCTCCCCCTCCTGGAACTCTTTTCAGACAATATCAAGGAGGAGCATGGCCAGCAGAGAAGAGATAGAGAGAGGTGTGGACGAAGTGCTGTCCGGATAGGAAGTGCTCCGAGGCATGTGTCGTGGGCTATTAAATACCCCGCCTGGGTGGGAGGGCTGGTCACGTGACCGCTTGTCAGTTGCGTCAGAGAACGTGTATATAGAGAAGTCCAACTCCTATCCACGACTGTGTAATAACACTTGCGACTGTCACGCCCCAAGCGGTGGTTGTTGAACGAGACACTTCACTCACTGGTGGTAACGCTGGGAAAACAACAGTTGATCGGCACCAGAACATGACATGACGGCAATCAGTACACTGGGCAGTGTGACCCCCCCCCCCCCACACACACACACTCCGCCCCACACACTGCCCCCCCCTCCCCCCCACCCCCTCAGGGCGTAATCGATTAATCAACTCGGGTCACCCGAGCCACTTTTTGGCGCATTCGCACATCCTACAGACTCTGGTTGAATAAACGAATACGCTCGGGGTGGACAAAATGGTGGCTTAATCTGAAACTTAAATATTAAGATAACCGATAGAAGTACAGCAAAATAGGATTTAAAGTATTTTATGATTGTAGAAGCTGAAAATGTGGGTTATTAAAAATAAAGTATTAAAACAACATGTAGGAGTTGTACCGGTAGCTGTTATCCTACAGGTACCAGCACAGATGTGACGTCATCGCTCCTCGCAAACCCCAGCCAAGAGGTGGGTTACTGGGGTCGGATCGTTTTGCACACGGCACGTGTATTTCTCGACTCCACTCGTGGTGTTCGATTTGAAATTCTGACGACTCGGGTAACCCGAGTCGCCCGGGTCGTGTTGATCGATTACGGCCTCACTGACTGCCCCCTCCCTGTCTGTTTCTAGTCGAGTACTCTGCTGAACAGCTGTCTCCAGGTTCTCAGCACTCCGGGCAGTGTGACGGCGCTGTCCATTGACGTTGAGAACGGTGCCCTCATCGCCGGTATCCACGACAAGCTGCTGTCAGTCACCCTCTACTTCCTTCCTTCCTTTCTTCCTTCCTTCACTTCAAGTTGCACAGTCCAATGCTTTTCAGTTTCTGTCTTCGTTTTTTTGTCATTTTGATAACTGCTATTGAACGTTTAACCAGACGGGGTGGCCGAATGAGTTAGAGCATCCGTCTCCCGTGTTGGTAGATCGTAGGTTCGAATCCTGGTCGAGTCAAACCAATGACTTAAAAATTGATACTTGTCGCTTCCTAGCCAGACGCTCGGCATTATTAGGATAGGGCAAGGAGCAGCGGGATGAGGAAGACCAGTCGTCTGCGACTGAAATTCCCCCTGCTTAAACAACTAATGTACCAAAAAAACACAAAAAAACGTTGCTTTTGAGTTTTTGTCATCTTTTCTTTCGATAATTGTTTTTGATCGTTGCATAGTTCGATGCTTATGAGTTTGTCATTATTTTAAAATAATCTTTTCATATAACTGTTGTTGATCGTTGCAAAGTTCGATGATTTAGAGCTTGTGTAATTTTTGTTAGATAATTGATAATGATCGTTGCACCATTCGATGCTTTTGAGTTTCTGTCAATTATAAAATATATATATATAGATACTGTATTGATCATCGTCCTTGAATGACCTTAGATGTTACCAGGACATAAAACCTCACAAAAAACAATCTGTATTGATCGTTATAATGTACATAATTAAAGTTGCATAGTTCGATGCTTTTGAATTCCTGTCAGCTTTTTTTTTTTTTTTAGATAACATTATGAATCATTATAATCTAGATAATTAAAGTTGCATAGCTCAATGCTTTTGAGTTTCTATTATTTCTTTTGATAAATATATTAGATCGGTCTTTATAATATAATCCACCTTACTTTAGTTCAAAGTAACTTTTCTTCAGATAAATATATAAGATTGATCATTATAATTTAATCTATCTTACATTGTTTTGAGGTAACTTTTATCTGAAGTGGCTAACTTTGGAGATATCTGAAGTGAAACATGCAAAATTAATCTTGGTGTACACGTAAAACCATATCGGACACCATAGGCTTCAGCAGTCACGGGTTCTATAAAACTCACTTAGGGTACGTTCATGCTAACCACGGACGTCCACTGACGATTTCCGTCAGTACGGAAAAAAGAAGTGGTGCACAGCAAACCATGCTTCATTCTCACTGTAGGTGTAAAAGGCGTTCATACTAAACACGGCATGGCATGACACGGCATGGCCACCCACTGACAGAAATTTTCCTTTAGTGCTTGGGGTACTTTTTCCATCCGTAGGTACAGAAAAAAGAAGTTCTGCATGGCTAATTGTACTTTATTTTTACTGTTGGTGCAAAAATCGTTCATATTGAGCACGGCATGGCACGGCTATCCACCGAGTGTCTATGCACTGAGACTATCACTTTGTCTCTGTGCCTCACACTATATCCCACACTGTACGTCACACTGTGTCTCACACTGTACCTCATACTATACTTCACACTGTGTCTCACACTGTGCCTCACACTATATCCCACACTGTGTCTCACACTGTGTCTCACACTGTGCCTTAAACTATATCCCACACTGCACTTCACACTGTGTCTCACACTATGTCTCTATATCTTTGTGTCTCACACTGTATCTATGTCTCCATGTGCCACTGTGTCACATATTGTGTCTCTGTCTCCATGTTTCAAACTGTGTCTGACACTGTGTCTCCATGTCTCACACTGTGTACCACACAGGCAGGACTAGAAAAAGTGGGTAGCTGACCGTGCCTATCATGAACACCTTCACAGCGAGCAATGGAGGGAAAACATGCGGAGCCGTCCGTCCCTGTTTAGCATGAAGGTAGCCTTAGTATGCCCATCTATGCAGCGACAGATGCTTAATAAGTGCAATGGTATCTACATTGGATCTGTATGATCAAATCTATATGTGTTGATTGAGACAATTTGACATTTTCATAGAACTTATGCATTCGGTGTTGGTGTTGTTTACAGTGTCTACGAGTGCAACCGGTACATTCTGGTGCAGACAAATGTGGGTCACACAGACGCCATCCGCTCCATCCTCCACGTGCCCGAACGCAAGCAGGTCAGTATGAAATACCAACAAAGCTTAGTACTCTGATTGATATTTTGTTTTATTTTAGTTCCAAGAACTGAGCAATACTTCACATGTACAATACAATACAATACAATGCGATACAGACAACTTGATTCCCCTCTATCTCACCCATGTGGTCCTGCTGCTTTTTCACTACTTTGGTCTCAGGCTCCAACTCTACTCTCCCCCTCCCCCCCCCCCCCCACAGTCCTGCCTTATATCTAGCTTGACCACTCTCCAAGCACCAGCCTACCTTGACCACTGTCCAGTTGCAGACCAGCCTCTCCCTGGCCTGTCTCCATGCTCTACTGCCCGGCAGCCCCTCTTACATACAATTCACCTACCGATACACTCCCTGGTACATCTGTTTTGCTGTATTTCCCCCCATCCCACCAGGACCTACACACTGGTCTACACTATTTCTCATTGCTCCACACATGCTTTTACTGGTTCTTGACTCCTTAATATAAATTACCCAGCCTAACTTAATCTACCTTCTATTTTCCTTTCCAATATACTAGAATTATCCCTCCTGCTCCATAACCTTTAACATTACACCCGTATTTCATAACTGTTGACTCTAAGCCTAAAGTCCGCATAATTTTACAAGTAGATATATATACAGTACAACCCTGTTAAACCAAGAGTTCATTTGCAATAGCCATGGAAATATATATTCCTCCGAGCGAGTGCAGGAGGCGGAGCGGTGCATGATGGGGTCCCACCCCCACCCGGATGGGGGTGGGGGTGGAAGACACTACAGGCATTATTACATGCGATAAAGGGTTTATCACTATCCATACATCATACAAGTATAATTATTATGGAACGTCTCTATTGACTGTATGCATGTTAGGACTTTGAACCCGCAACTCTCAAGCATGTGCCTTTGATGATGGGTATTTAACTCCTAGACAATAAGTTATTTCAAGCCACACAAACCATGACTAGTCCTATTTTATTGTTTATCATAATAATTGTGAATAAATAAAATTATTTTTCTCACGTTGAAGAAAAAAAAAAGAGAACAATTCTCAACTTTTCCACTCACAAACCCAATTAAATTATTTTCAGTATCTGACTGTCTCATGGGATAAGACTCTTCGAGTGTGGAATGCATGGACGATGAAAACGGCAAAGAAAAAGGAAGGTCAGGCTGGAACTTCAGCCAGCACAACAAAGGTATGGTACAGTGGAGAGCTCTCCATCAGGTTCAGTTTTATAGGTCAGATCAGTTCTTGAGGTACCCCATCAATGACCCGAATTGTGTCACGCCGCCCTCTGTCAGATTAGTTCTTGAGGTACCCCATCAATGACCCGAATTGTGTCACAGCGCCCTCTGTCAGATTAGTTCTTGAGGTACCCCATCAACGGCCCGAATTGTGTCACAGCGCCCTCTGTCAGGTTAGTTCTTGAGGTACCCCACCTATGACCCAAATTGTGTCAGAGCGCCCTCTGTCAGATTAGTTCTTGAGGTACCCCACCCCACCTATGACCCGAATTGTGTCACAGCGCCCTCTGTCAGATTAGTTTTTGAGGTACCCCATCAATGACCCGAATTGTGCCACAGCGCCCTCTGTCAGATTAGTTCTTGAGGTACCCCATCAACGACCCGAATTGTGCCACAGCGTCCTCTGTCAGATTAGTTTTTGAGGTACCCCATCAATGACCCGAATTGTGCCACAGCGCCCTCTGTCAGATTAGTTTTTGAGGTACCCCATCAACGACCCAAATTGTGCCACAGCGTCCTCTGTCAGATTAGTTTTTGAGGTATCCCATCAATGACCCGAATTGTGTCACAGAGTCCTCTGTCAGATTAGTTCTTGAGGTACCCCATCAACGACCCGAATTGTGCCACAGCGCCCTCTGTCAGATTAGTTCTTGAGGTACACCATCAATGACCCAAATTGTGTCACAGCGCCCTCTGTCAGATCAGTTCTTGAGGTACCCCATCAATGACCCGAATTGTGCCACAGCGCCCTCTGTCAGATTAGTTCTTGAGGTACCCCATCAATGATCCGAATTGTGCCACAGCGCCCTCTGTCAGATCAGTTCTTGAGGTACCCCATCAATGACCCAAATTGTGTCACAGCGCCCTCTGTCAGATTAGTTCTTGAGGTACCCCATCAATGACCCGAATTGTGTCACAGCGCCCTCTGTCAGGTTAGTTCTTGAGGTACCCCATCAACGACCCGAATTGTGTCACAGCGCCCTCTGTCAGGTTAGTTCTTGAGGTACCCCACCCCACCTATGACCCGAATTGTGTCACAGCGCCCTCTGTCAGATTAGTTCTTGAGGTACCCCATCAACAACCCGAATTGTGTCACAGCGCCCTCTGTCAGATTAGTTCTTGAGGTACCCCATCAATGACCCGAATTGTGTCACAGCACCCTCTGTCAGGTTAGTTCTTGAGGTACCCCATCAACGACCCGAATTGTGCCACAGCGCCCTCTGTCAGATTAGTTCTTGAGGTACCCCATCAACGACCCAAATTCTGTCACACTCACAGTGCCCTCTGTCAGATTACTTTTTGCGTATGCCCATCAATGACTCAAATTTTGTCAGGGCGCCCTCTGTCGGATTAGTTCTAGCAGTACCACCTTGTAACATGTGCTCATGACCTTGCCCCGGGCGCGGTGGCCGAATCGGTAGAGCGCGAGCCTCGCGTGCGGAAGGTCGGGAGTTCGGTTCCGGGTCGATTCAAACCAATGACTTATAAAATTGATGCTTCCTAGCCAGGTGCTCAACATTAATACATAGATAGGACAAGGACTGGTTAGTTCAATGTCAGGATAATATGACTGAGTGGGATATTGGTTAGTGGTCCCGGTGGTCTGATTTCCCAATGGGGCAGCACTATAAAATCGCCATGAGTCCGCACTGTCATAAGTCGGTAGCCGTCCTGATATGACCTGAGATGTTGCCAGGATGTAAGACTCCAACAATCAACCAACCAACCATCATGACCTTGCTATTGCAGAGTGACTCCATCTCGATCCCGACGACCGTGATTACGGTCCAAGACACCGTCCAAGATTCCTTAATGCGAGAATTAAGAAGAAGCTATCAACACATTGGGGATGGTCTATCCTAATCAAAGGTGTCAGTCAGTGTAATAAACAATTGTCCACAGAGCATGCTGCATCGTGAGCTGTTACGTGCAACATTAGGTCAAAGACCCTATAATACTAAGACGGCTCACTCAGCCTGTACTGTGTAATCAAAATGATCAAACCCACCACTTGGTGCGCTGGCTGTTCTCTTGGTTAAACAGGTGCTATATTATATGTATAAATGTATATATGAATGTGAAAGATGTGTGATAATGGCGATGCTGATGATGATGCCTATGATGATGGGTATTTGTTCATAGCAATTTCATATTGATATTTATTCATACTTACCTATCTCATGTATAATATAATTGTATGTGTTTACATGTGAAACACCAACCAGCAGCCGGCTGATCAAACCCACCACAAGATGGCACTGCAAAATTTACATTACCATGGGAGACATAGGGAGTGAGCCGTCTTAGTATTATATGGTCTTTGATTAGGTCTCGCCACTGCCACCAGAGGGCGGGTTCGTGGTGGAAGTCCTCTATAATACCTTTACCGCAGAGCATGCTGAATGGTGATGTGCTACGGGTAACATTAGTTCTCGGTACTGCCACCAGAGGGCGGCTTAGGTGTGGAAATCCTCTATGCTACAGTGAATTATTACCCACTACATTAGTTCTATCGCAACCAAAGGTTTTAGCGTAATAACCTTTTTCCACAGAGCATGCTGCAGCGTGAGCTACTATGTGCAACATTAGTTTTTGCCACTGCTACCAAAGGGCGGGTTAGTGGTGGAAATCCTCTATAAGACCTTTACCACAGAGCTTGCTGAATGGTGATGTGCTACCCACTACATTAGTTCTCGCCTCTGCCACCAGAGGGCGGATTAGTGGTCGAAATCCTGAGTAAGACCTTTTTCTCAGAGAGCATGCTGCTTTCCGCAATATTTGTTGTTCATCAGAGGGTGGGTTGGTGTTGACAATCGTCTATTGACCACGTCTTGTTAGCCTTACAGGTGCTCAATTTGTATGACATAATGCAATCTGTAGGTATGATGCACAATTCTAGTCTAATTCAATATACTAGTTTAATTTACTTTGTTAGGTCAAAATGTCTGTAAGTGCATATGATCATTTCCCGAATATCGTTATAAAAGGTCTTAAATTGATTAGTCAGTTTTCAAGGCCTTGAAAAGTCTTAAATATAGTAATTTTTCTGTTAATGGTCTTAAAAACGTCTTGAATTGTATTTGGCCGCTATAATCTTTTTTCACAATGTTTTACCAGCTATCTTCACAAAGCACAAATGCCGTCGAGCTGAAATACAGTGATCGTACACATAGAGATCCATAGATTGCATCACCTCACTCATTTCTATTAGTATTTAATTAAATATGTACGCTGCATTTGCCATGAAAATAGGTCTTAAATTGTATGAAAATTGGTATTAAAGTCTTAATAAGGTCTTAAATGCGATTAGCTGATAGAGAACCCTGATGATAGCCTCACTGCAGTCCGAGTAAATTATAGCATAATTCAGTGTGCTCATCCAATTTGATATGCTAATGCAATTCAGTGTTCTAATGCAATTCAGTGTACTAGTACAATTCAATGTGCTAATGCAATTCAATGTGATAATTTAATTCAGTGTGCTAATGCAATTCAATATACTAGTACAATTCAAAGTGATAATGCAATTCAAGTTCTAATACAATTCAATGTGCTAATGCAATTCAATGTGATAATGCAATTCAGTGTGCTAATGCAATTCAGTGTGCTAATGCAATTCAATATACTAGTACAATTCAATGTGATAATGCAATTCAATGTGCTAATGCAATTCAATGTACTAGTGCAATTCAATATGCTAATGCAATTCAATGTGCTAGTACATTTCTATGTTTAATGCAATTCAATGTGCTAATATAATCAGTATGCTAATGTAATTTGATGTTCTAATGTAATTTAGTGTACTAATGCAATTCAATTTTCTAATACAATTCAATGTGATAATGACAATTCAATGTGATAATGAAAATTCGATGTGATAATGCAATTCAATGTTCTGATGCAATTCATGATGCTAATGAAGTTCAATGTGCTAATGCAATTCAATATTCTAATGTAATTCAATGTGCTAATGAAGTTCAATGTGTTGATGCATTCAATGTCGCTATTCAATGTTCGAATGCAAATGTGTTAATGCATTTCAGTGTGCTAATGCAATTCAATGTTATAGTAGAATTCTGTGTGCCAATTCAATTTAATTTGCGAATGAAGTTCAATACCTCAGAACAATTTACCGTCTCAGGCTAATTCATTGTGTCAACATGTAGTCTAGGGACTAACCCCTTTTAAAAGGTGGTCGCCAGATCTTTATAAATGGAAGTGAGCTATAATGAAATGCAAGTTAAATATATATAAAATACCATAAAGTACCAAACGGTGTAGTATAGGAAATGGTGTGGTGTAGCTGAGTCCAATAGTTTCCTGTCTATAATAGTGAAATGGCTGCCAAGGTGTGGAATGCCCAAACGGTAAATGAATGACAAATTCCTGACCTAAAAACTTACACAAAATATCTGTGCAAAATAAGGCTAGGAAACCCCCAGTAAACTACACTGCAAAGGGGCATGTGATATGTCACGGCCCACCAGCGGGATGCCCCATGGAAGTTAACCATGCCAAGAGTAGCCAGATAATACACCACACAGCTACGTACAAGCCTATGATATGTAAATAGGAGTAGGCTAGTCTAGTAACAAGAGTAGAAAAATACATACATATATACCAAGAAAATCCCCAAAAAACTAACATAGGCTACTAACCATACCAACCAATTATCTATCTGCTACTGAATGCAGGCAATCAAATACCTTATCAGCAGCCACTGTGTGGTAAGATAACACCAACACTACAACTGGCCAGCATTGAAAACAAGCCTGGGTGCCCGGGCTTATATGCTATGGACAGTATAAATACAGCCTCAATACAAATTTTTTTTTTTTTTAAAGTGGCTACAGTGGGTATAGCACAGAATAGAGGATGGACACAAAAGTACCTCTTGTCACATGAAAGGCCCAGTGGTGACTGCCAGCTCTCCCATGCTTTTAATCTCTCCAACACTCCTACAGACATGTCATTGAAGGTACATGATGTTATTGAAGGTACATGATAATATTGAAGGTACATGATATTATTGAAGGTACATGATGTCATTGAAGGTACATGATGTCATTGATCCATGGCATATTGGTATTTTATTCTTTATGGTGGCCATTTTGAGATTCTAGGACAGTAGAGATGGGTGCAGCTCAGTGTAAAAATATACGGATTTTCGGTTCGGAATTATATATTGGCAGAGAGCATTACTATCCTCGGGCGACGGAGTGGGGACGAGGGGTTATGTAATAGAAAGATAATGACTGTTCCACTCACGGTGTGACATATTTAAGCTATGAGAGATATATGTTAGTACGCCGCGCCCGAGATTGTGAGGGGATGTTCCTATATAATACCCCTGTCACACTACGACGTAACGAGCCAACGTGAGCCTAACGTGACGATTTTTCGTCATTACGTTGCCGTACGTTGGGTTACGTTATGATGACGTCATAATGATGTTAGAGTGACGTCGAGCTACGTCATGTTACGTCGTGTTACGTTCGGCGCGCGTCAAGATTTTGAACCTGTTCAAAACTTTTGACGTATCTCGACGTGAAGCCGTTACGTCGGGATGACGTGACAATGACGTTAGGTAGACGTTCCGCGATCATTATAGCAGCGTAAATGACATTAGAGTCACGTTATGTCACATCAGACCGACGGCCCGGGTGGGAGCAACGTGTGGGCAGCGTTTTGCACGTTACAGTCACGTTACGGTCATGTTACGGTCACGTTACGGTCACGTTACGGTCACGTTACGGTCACGTTACGGTCACATTACGGTGGCGTTACGGTCACGTTACGTCCACGTCGCACCCGTTACGGCGACGTTACGCTCACGTTACACTAACGCCCGGTCACGTCGCCAATTACCCCTCCCCCCTAACATTGTCACGTTACAGCTAAGGTCACGACGTACACCAAAGTTACTTTCACGTTACGCTCACGTCCACAATTGGCATATTACGCCCATAACGTCGACGTAATATAATTATTTTCACGTTCTGCCTACGCTGACGTAGTCACGTCGTAGTGTGACAGGGCCATAAGAGACAGTTAATGTTTGGTGAAATGTCCCTCTATGCACCCATAAAGAGTGCGAGTGGAGGGGAAGGACATTTTTACTATATATATATTTTATTGTAACTGTTTGCAACTACCTGTTACTGTGGGGCTGATGGGCCAGCACACCAGCCATATTGCATTTATTATGGACACCACCTGCAGCTGGGTTGGGTGACCGCTGCCTGTGGGCGGGCATCACCTCCCAGGCTGTACAGGGTGCCTGATTGGCTGGCTGTTGGAAGCCCAGTCCCCCTGCACCCCCGTGCCGCCTGACCACACTAGCCTCACTTTGATATTGATTATTCTGGTCACTGCTACAGCACACTCGTCAGATCACTCTACTCCTGGCTATTGAGTGAGACACACCTACTCTAGAGCAGGAACCCAGATACTCTGTCTGATGCTACCACCTTTCCTAGATACAAACTGAGCTGTGTGCAACAACCAGGGGACTCCGGTTCAATGGGATGTAGGCACTGATTCATAGACATACTAAAGAGGTAATGAGACTCTGTGTGGACAGAAGGTAAGGGGTCAGGGTGATAGGTCACTAGCAGGTTAACAGGAGTTGATGCCAATAAAGCACAACTTCTTCACTGTCAATCTTGCGTGACTTGACTTCCCTTTCTTCCTTATGAGTTTGTTAAGAGAGGCAATAGGTGTGAACAGACAGGGTAGAGTTTATGGTATTATCTGGTGCTCCGACGGCCGGGCATCCAGTAATATTATATCAGGTGCACCCCTCATTCCCACATCACAGCTACTACCAGGTCATGGCAACTTGGCCAGACACCTCTATCATATCCGATGCACTCCATACAAATTCAATCCGGATCCAATACACATTAAACATTAAATACCAAACATGACTGTCTCCCACCCTGTCAGTCTGGGTTCAGCAATGAGTTACACATTCTTCTATCTATTAATTAAAACAAATGGGTACGTTAAATGGAATCTATTTTATAATGTAACTATGTGTAGAAAGTCGAAATATTTTATAAACAGAATTCAAAGTCCTAGCACAATTAAATGTGCTGGCGCAGTTCAAAATGCCAGCAGAATTGGAAGTAGTAGTTTATTTCGTGATCAAAACATTAACGTTATCAAACTGTCTATTGGTGAAAACAAGTCTATTCAGACTTATCCATGATAGGCAGTATAAATCTTCAAGAAAGAAAAATGTTAACGCAGAAAAAGATGTTGCTTAGACATACAAACAACAAACATTTTGAATTAAAGTAGTAGTCAATGAGCCAGACAATTTGAATACCAAAAAGGAGGGCAAGTCACCACTATATTTTTCAGTTAGCTTTATGTATTACTGTTATGAACAAATGTGGTGGACATCTTAATTCCACAGCTAAACCCATTTAGGCATTTTTTTAAATGGCTACCAATTTTTATTGGTTCTGACTAGTAGAAATCGTTGCTAATCTGGTTCAAACCGGTTCTCACTGGTACTGATTGGTTCTGACCCGTCCTGACTGGTTCAAACTGGTCCTGACTGTTGTAAACCGGTTCAAACTGGTTCAAACCGCTTCTACCTGGCTGATTCTAACCGGTTCTGACTGGTGGAAACCGGTTCAAACCTGTTCTGTCCGGTTAAAACCAGTTCTGATTTGTTCAAACTGGTTCAGACTGATTGAAGCCAGTTTAAACCAGATCAGTCTGGCGATATCCAGTTTAAACCAGATCAGACTGGTTATAATCGGTTCTGACTGGTTACCACCGCTTCTGATGGGTTCAAACCGGTTGTAGTCTGTTCTGACCGGTTCTGACTGGCTTAAGCCAGTTCAAACTGGATCAACCCAGTTTTGACTGGTTCAAACTGGTTCAGCCCAGTTCTGATTCGTTCAAACCGGTTTTTCCCGGTTCTGACTGGTTCAAACAGGTTCAAACTGGTTCTGGCCAGTTGTAACCAGTTGTGACTGGTTCAAACCGGTTGTGACTGGTTCAAACCGGTTTTAACCAGCTCAAGCCGGTTCTGGCTGGTTTAAACTGGCTCAAACCAGTTCTGATATGTTCAAGTCAGTTCTGATATGTTCAAGCCAGGTCTGACTGGTTCAAACCGGTTTAAGCCAGTTCAGACTGGTTATGACAGGTTCAAACCGCTTCCGACCGGTTCTGACTGCTGTGAACCAGTTCTGACTGGTTTGAACCAGTTCTGACTGATTCTGATCAGTTCTGACCGTTCAAACTGGTTCTGCCCAGATCAAACCGGTTCTGGCCTGTTCAAAGTGGTTCAACCAGTTCAAACCGGTTCTGACTGGTTCAAATCGGTTAAGACTTGTTCAAATCTGTTAAAACAGGTTCTGACTGGTTCAAACCAGTTCAACCTGGTTCTGACTGGTTCAAACGAGTTCTTACTGGTTCAAACCAGTTAACGTTTTTCCGGTTCTGACTGGTTCAAACCGATTCAACCCAATTGTTACCATTCCAACCAGTTCTGATCAGTTTAGACTGGTTCAAACCAGTTCTAACTGGTTCAAACCGGTTATAACTGGGTCAATCCGGTCCTGACCTGTTCTGGCCAGTTCTGACCAGTTTTGACTGGTTCAAAACGTTTCTTCCGGTTCCAACCGATTCTGCTGGTTCTGACCAGTTCAAACAGATTCTGCCCATTCTGATCGGTTCAAACCGATTCTGACTAATTTTGACTGGTTGAAACTGGTTCTGACCAGTTCTGACTCTGACTGATTCAAACCAGTTCAAACCGGTCCAACCCGGTTTTGACCAGTTCTGACCACTTCTGACAGGTTCAGAACAGTTCAAACCGGTTCTGACTGGCATTTATTGTAAGGGAGCTGATCATATCTACCATCACTGTAATTTGATTTTTGGCAAAACTATTGAAACCAGGGCACAAACTAGCTTGTTTTTTCACCCGTACATGCACCATTATCCACAGTGAGGTCCATTGACGTGGGAACTGTTTAATATAAATGATAGCATATCTAACAACAAGTTGGGCATTTTTTGCATTAAAATTGCACATCTTTTGCGTATTTTTCCAATTATCTCGACAGGTAGTGAACCAATATCAATTTGACTAAATGACATAATGAACATATCTTACGTGAGAGTGCATGTGGCTCAGACAGCCGATTAAAAGTTAAAGCCCAATTTATGAGATGCGGTGAAATTGGCAGCCATTTTTAACATATTTTCCCAATTATCTCAACATATAGTGAACCAATATCCATTCAGCTTACAGTAAGATATGCCATATGACATACTGAACATATCGTATGTAGGGGATCATCTGCCCCAGACGAGTCTATTAAAGGTTACAGTAAAATTTATGAGATATGATAACAAAATTGGTGGCCATTTTGGAAAATGGCTGCCAAAATGGGTTTAGCTATGGAATTAAGATGTCCATCACATTCTTTCATACGTGTAAGGCTAACTGATAAACATAGCGGTGCCTTCCCTTCTTTTTGGTAGTCAAATCTCCAAATTTGATGGCTGGCTCAAGGACTATAGAGGGAGGTGGGAGGGTGAGGGAGCAGGAGGGTGGTGTTTATAGGGAAAAATGTTGTTTGTTTGTTGTTTTTTACATCCTAGCAACATCTAAGGTCATATCAGGATGGGTACCGAGTTTGTGCATACCGACTGGTATGCAAGTATTGCAGGTAGAGCAATACCTCAGGGAGTTTGACGCCCCTGCCTTGCAGAGTTGTAAACCACTGCCTTGTGGTACAGGCTCTTGACAGAACCGAAGGCTAAGGGAGCAAACCGTAAACAGAAAACCATGTCAGTGTGGCAGCATTAAGGGCCGTTGATGTATGGAACTCCCAACATCTCCCGACCAGCCACTGCAGGGACAAATAGTTTTGCGCCTGTCTTGACATGATCTTACCGATGTGAAACCTTTATTTGCTCCCCGAGAGAATGACGCTGGTAACTTGCAAAAGTCAGCAGCACTTCAACACTTTTGCAGGCAGCTTTCATGAAATGTAGAGAGACATTAAGACCAACTCATGGACGCAACTCTCACAGCAGAGAGCTAAATGGAGAGCGGCAGTCAAGTAATGAAAGCAGTCTTTGTCGCATCGCGACAGACAGCATGATGATGATGACCGACTTGTGACAGTGCGCACTCATGGCGACTTTATAGTGCTGCCCCACTTGGAAACCAGGCTGCCAGCACCATGACCTGATATCCCACTCAGTCACATTATCTTGACACTGAGCCAACCAGTCCTTTCCCTATCCTAATAATGCCAAGCGCCTGGCTAGGAAATGACAAGTATCAATTTTTAAGTAATTGCTTTGACTCGACCAGGGTTTGAACACACGACCCCACGATCTACCAGCAAGGGAGACAGACGCTCTAACTCATTCGGCCATCCTGTCTGGTCCTATAGGGAAAGAAGAGAGGGAGGTGGAGGAGTGAGGTGGAGTGGGGAGGGACTGGGAGGTAAGGGGAGGAGGGAAGCAAATGGAAGGGGGATGTGAGGGGAAGGGGGGTGCGGGATGGGAACGGACTGGAGGAGGGTGTTTTATTCCGAAATAGAATTGCCAGTCGACAATTTTCTAAGGGCGTAGATATATTTCACGACACTTATCCGGAAACAGCAGTGTTTCAAGGAAGACGACCACTACTGCAGTGGTGGTGGCACCCCGGGATCTGACCAATGCGAGGCGCCACTTCCTGTGTGTGAGCACGCGCAGAACTAACCAGGCAGCACTGCTCCATTTGCAATAATTGTTTTTTTTGGTATATTAGTTGTTTAAGCAGGGGAAATTTCAATCGTAGACGATTGGTCTTTCTCATTCCACTGCTCCTTCCCCTATCCTAATATTGCCGAGCGCCTGGCTAGGAAGCAACAAGTATCAATTTTTAAGTCATTGTTTTGACTCGACCCACGATCTACCACGTATTAAATTTGCATAGTCCGATGGTTTTGAGTTTCTGACATTTTCTGAGATAAATATATGAGGTTGATCGTTATAATCTACCTTACTATAGCCTGAAGTAACTTTAATTTAAATTTAAATGGTTTACTTTTGCGATATTTGAAATGCAACCAGTCAACATTCATTTTGGAAGGCATGCCAAAACTGACCGCATAAGCTTCTGAAATAACAGATTCCATTTAATTAAATTCACTCAGTATTCCCTTAAGTGCACAAGTATCTGTACAAAATTTATGTGTGTGCTAATTTGTAAGGACCGGAGTCTATCCTAGGGGTGTATGGAAGTCCGTACCCCAGATAGCACACGGCCGACGTTGGCCCGATGGTGGCCACGCCAATGGTGGCAAACCGCCGTCGGGCCGAGTGGCAAACGCCGTCGGGCCAACGGCGGCAAACCGCCGTCGGGCCAACGGTGGCAAACCGCCGTCGGGCCAACGTTGTTTTGTCCACTGGCCCGCCGTCGGGCCAACGGCGCCAAACACCACCGCTCGATCAGCGCTAGCATGGGTGATAAAATAGGCATATAAGGCAACATGGTATGCAGGTATTTCAGGTATAGCAATACCTCAGGGAGTTTGACGCCCCTGCCCTGCAGAGTTGTAAACCACTGCCTTGTGGTACAGGTTCTTGACAGAACCGAAGGCTAAGGGAGCAAACCCTAACCAGAAAACCATGTCACTGTGGCAGCATTAAGGGCGGTTGATGTATGGAACTCCCAACATCTCCCGACCAGCCACTGCAGGGACAAATAGTTTTGCGCCTGTCTTGACATGTTCTTGCCGGTGTGAAAACTCTATTTGCTCCCCGAGAGAGTGCCGCTGGTAACTTGCAAAAGCCAGCAGCACTTCAACACTTTTGCAGGCAGCTTTCATGAAATGTACAGAAAGAGAGGGTGCCATCGTCTCCGGTTCAAGGATACAATCAAGAAAAACCTGAAGCTGAGAGACATTAAGACCGACTCATGGATGCAACTCTCACAGCAGAGAGCTAAATGGAGAGCGGCAGTCAAGTAATGAAAGCAGTCTTTGTCGCATCGCGACCGACAGCATGATGATGATGATCTGTATATATATATATACACATCTTTGCATATATATATATATGTTTCAGTGTTTAAAAGTATATAGGTGCATAGATCTTTTTAAAACGATTCCAGTGAAAAGTTCCGAAATTATGAGATTTTAAATATTCATTTGTTCCCCCTTTATTTGTGCACATTTCCAAATTCGGGAAATCTAGGTTTTTAAGGCCCGCAACACAAAAGCTATGTTGCATATAATTTGTCAAATATTAAAAAATCTCACTCTCTATAGTACAAATAGCAGGCTGCATATTTTTCCAGACCATTAGCTTTGTTATTCTTTCAGATATTTCATGCTAACCTTGCTAAATCCCTTAATTTCTACTGAATATCATCATGGTTAATGATCAATTCTTTGAAACATCATAACTTCTGTTCTACTTACACTATCACCCTATTTTTATTCCAAAATAATCTGAATCAAAAGCTCTATGATAGTACATGTTTTGAATTAATATGAGGCAATAACTGAAAGTTCACTTTTATAGGCATGCCTAGCTGACCACAAGTCTTGGTTGCAAATAATTAACTTATTAAGATGATTAAACAGATTCCCTCAAGTGACAATAGGCTTCAGAATTGTCTTCAATGTCTGTAACCTTCCATACTCTCAACTCATCATTGATGGGTGCCACATCAAGCTTTTTCTGCCGACACAAAAGCTTCAATCAACGCCATGTTTGTCGCTCCGGTGTGGGAGACAGGAAGACATGGTCACTTCTCAGACCAACCTTGCCAAGTATGATATAAATCTCAACCAAATGTTGTGCAGGTTAGGTAGGGGAAGACTTGAGCTTTCTGATGATATAACTTTCAAGACGATCCTGATTAACTTTCCAGGAGAATAAACGTCCGAATGTTTTCACTCCTTCTGTTAAATCAAATTTCCCACTCAAAGACAACCATGCTTGATATGCTAATGAAACCTGGTTTCTTGTCTATCTATCATGGGTGGTTACTTTTAGCTCAGGTGACCATAGTCAGCAAGGTAGCAATTTTAAGGAAGGGAGTGGCTAAGACTGGATGCAAACAGACTATGGTGAACATGCACAGAGCTGCTGATGGTACACCCAAACAAGTGTCCATTGACTCTAATTTATTTCATCAGGTTAATTAAAAATCAAACAGCCTAAAAGAAGAAAGAACAGGCATTCACGTCATATAATTTTTATTTCAAACAGAGCAGAATTAGAGAAGGTTGAAGTGATTTTAAAATAGTTAAATTATGTCAAATTTTGCGATACGGACAGCGTATACGCCTACTTTGGAGTACCTAATATATGTATCTATATATAATACCAAACGGTGGTTAAGGTTTAGGGTCATTCTGATCACTACTCCTGTTAATCGGCGCTGCCAATGTGCATCTCGTACTCCACTGATGCTTTGCCATGTATGGGTTGTTAATAGCACGTTTGTTTGTGCCTGCAATACACATTTCATATTAATGTTCACAGGATTTTTTAGTGACTTTTGTCACTTCAACCAGAGTGGCATCCATTTTGAGTCACCTAACCACGAGTGTTGTTAACTCCGCCATTAGATAGCACCACTGATATGGTTTACCGCATAATGGTACAGATGGATTCCACCAGATGACGGCAATATTTTGAAACAGGACCGTACACGAGTCCGGAATATAGCAGAGAATGTAGATATATGCACGGTCTCTGAACATAGTCAGATACCGTCAATATAAATATGATGATAATTCAACAAAATATTGGTCATGGGATTGATGCGGCGCCTGCACCGCATGGGTTCAAGCTAGCATAATATATAGGCAGACCCATATAGATGTGATAATTGATACACTTACCAGATAAGAGTGTTGACATCACATTTGCAGACGTCATTGTTCCGACCCACTCAGCAGGACTCTATGACAAGAAGTTACGCATACTCCTGGACGTGGTGGCCCAATCGGTAGAGCGCTGGCTTGACGTGTGGAAGGTTTGTTTGTTTTACGTCCTAGCAACATCTAAGGTCATATCAGGACGGTTACCGACTTGTGACAGTGCGCACTCATGGCGATTTTATAGTGCTGCCCCACTGGAAGACCAGGCCACCAGCACCATGACCTGATATCCCACTCAGTCACATTATCCTGACACTGAGCCAACCAGTCCTTGTCCTATCCTAATAATGCCGAGTGCCAGGCTAGGAAGGCCGTGTGGAAGGTCGGGAGTTTGATATACCAGTTGAGTTAAACCAACAACATATCAAATTGATACTTGTCGCTTCCTAGCCTGGCACTTGGCATTAGTAGGATAGGACAAGGATAGGTTAGCTCAGTATCAGGATAATGTGACTGAGTGGGATATTGGGTCATGGTGCCAGCAGCCTGGTCTCACAGGGGGGGGAGCAGCACTATAATATAAAGTCACCATGAGTGCACACTGGCACAAGTCGGTATTCTTCCTGATATGACCTTAGATGTTGCTAGGACGAAAAACAACAAACAAAAAATGTATATATAGACATAATATATAGGGCATGTCAATATACTGAGAAACGACTTCACCGCTACTTATAATAGTTATGGGCTCTATAATCCATTATGGGAATATAAAAAAGGACACTATCTATTGTCAGTTCCCTATGTAATAGTTTAGCACATACCCTATCTAACTGACTCTGTGTAGTATGACATGGGCTACATTGGCGCCACTGTATGCCAGCTGCGTCTGGCCGTTAACGCCTATAGGTCCGTCGGGATGGTCAAATTCTTATATATCTTATATATCTTATATATGATACTGGTCAACATTTGGTGGAGGCGAGGCGGGCCGAAGGTGGCGCCACAAGTGCAGGGTTGGGTCTTACGGAGTGTAACAATAAAACAATAATTCCCTTCCGCCTCTTTATACTAGCATAATACATTATACATCACATAGACAAATTCATCCTGTGTGTGCGATGCACGGGGGGGGGGGGGGGGGGGCACCCACATACATTCACTCCCCTACAGGGTGGGGGTGGGGTGGTTGGGGGGGCACTCCACCAATGCGCAATAAGGGGGAATAATAATACATTGTTCCCTTGTAATTCATAATGCTGAAGATTGAAATAGCGCACAATAAGGTGGTTATTTTTCATTACAATTAGTTTGCGACAATCAAATGTGAATGTCAGAAATATAATACTTATTAGACAAATTTGTCCATTAACCGTTAAACCAAGCTCGGTTACACCAAACGATCGGTTAATCCAAACTTTTTTTGGCGGCCTGGCAAAATACTACCATTTATCATATAAAAAAAGTTGGTTAAACCAAAGTCAGTTAATCCAAATTATCGGTTAATCCAAACAAAATGTTCGGACCTCAGGCCATTTCTGGTACGGTTAAACCAAACTTTTATGTCGTTATAAGGCCATCTGAGACCCCACCAACTTTTTTATATGATAAATGGTAGTATTTTGAAGGGACCCTATAAATTTGTTTGGAATAACCGATCGTTTGGTTTAAGAGAGCTTGGTTTAACAAGGTTATACTGTATCTACCAAAAAAAAACAATATTCAAAGTGTCCACATACATTGTATATTACATGTGCAATACACGCTTACTCAAAGTCAAAGTCAAAGCCAAAGCTCGGTTAAACCAATGATTGGTTAAAGTTGCATAGTCCGATGGTTTTGAGTTTCTCTCATTTTCTGAGATAAACATTTTAGGTTGATCATTATAAGCTCCCTTACTTTACTTTGAAGTAACTTTTATTTTAACTGACTAACTTTTGAGATATTTGAAATGCAAACGTCCTTAATTAATTTTGAAAAGCTTGCCAAAACTCTACCACCGTAGGCGTCTGCAAAAGAAGGTTCTATTAAATAACACAGTATTCCCTTCTATATGACGGCAACTGTTTAATAACTGCACCAGTATCTAAGTTAGATAGTTAGATTCAAATATAGATAAGCGTATTGGTTTTGAAAATGTGAAGTTTACATCGGACCATGTAGCTTTAATCCAAACAAATTTCTAGGGTCCCTTCAAGTTTGGTTTAATGGGGTTATACTGTATATATATATATATATATATATTTATGTGCAATATAATCTATTATATAAATATAAAATGGCGGGTGAGGTTATTATAATATTATTTATTATCCTATGATCTTATAATATTATTTATTATCCTACGACTTCATGATTATTTCTTGTCCATGATATATATTTGCTGCGGGCCAGCACTTTTCTTGCTGCTTCCCCTCCCCCCACCTTCTACACTCCTCACTTCTGCTGTTTGCTTGGCACACTACACACCTATTTTTACTTTTAGCTTTGTATAGGTAGGGCGTTTATTGCTCGGCCAAGAGCCTTATCAATAAATTAGGCTGTTCACCAACCTTCCGTCTCGTCCTCTTCCTTTCACTTAGCCTGACTTTATATATATATATATATATATAGATTATATATATATAAATATATATATATTATATATATATATATATATATAATAATATATATATGTATATATATATGTATGTGTGTCTGGAAAATGTAAAAGAATAGACGAAGCGTACTTTACGCACGTCCCCTAAGACACACGGACGTTGACGCACCGGACGAACGCGGCATCCGGACACCTTATCTACGTGAACACTGCTCACCACTGCTATCAACGCGAGTCGGCGCAGTGTGGCTGGACAAAGTCCGCACAGACAACCGTTACTTGGTCAAGTCGAGTCTGGATGCGGAGCTCCTTCATTTCTACCTGTGACGAGTGAAGATATCTGACCCAGAAATGGTTGACACTGAAAAGGTCATGTGAGTTTAAACAGACGCTGGAAATATATAACTTGTTGTGAACACCATGGATAAGACGGTGCGACTGCTGCTCGTGTCGATGTGTAAGTATTGGGGGGACATGCAATTCAATTCAAATCAAATCAATGACTTCTATTTCGGAATACATGTATAGCATTGGTATTTTGTTTGTTTGTTTGATGGCTTTTTTAACCTGTCCATAATGAGTAAGTCGCATCGCGGCTCATTTTCATCGCTGAACAGCAATAGTCTCAATTTGGTAGTTGCCTTGTCATCTTAGCTGTCACTTGTTAGTGGTTAGCCTTAGTTGTGTTACTTTTGTTGGTGCCACGCTTTTGGCATTTTGGTATAATATCAAAAACCCTATAAAGCCGTGTTCACACGGGCGATGTAAATCGATTCGTAGAAAGCGACTTGTATAGTTCGGGTTACATTTCGCGTGTGAACGGGCATCTGAGGCGGTTTAAGGCTGATTCGATTCCTGTGATCTGGATACTGTAAACCACCTCTCGAGGTAGTGTACATGAGTCGATTTCTGTGATTCGATTTATTTTGTCCGTGTGGACGCACTGAGGCGGATTAAGCACCTCACACGCATGCGTAGTCGACACCTTAGTTTGTTGACTTTCCGGTCGATCAAAAGCGCATATTATATAATTTGGTCTATGAACCTGCTAGAGGTGCACAGATATTTTTTTCATAATTTATTTTTAGGGTTTCACTGCCCAGCAGAAGTTTTGACCGTTCCAAACCAATACGATTCAGTACATACATATCTAGGTCGAACCCACTCTCTCCTGGTGACGTCGCCTAACCGAAAACTGGCGCTGGTCAGATTGGACTTGCCGTGTCAATGGGCGGCTAATTCGACTCCTGCTATCCGCCTTGGCTGAATCGCTTTAGATTTTGCCCGTGTGAACACGGCTTAATACTAAAACGGCTCACTCAGCCTGTACTGTGTAATCAAAATGATCAAACCCACCGCTTGGTGCGCTGGCTGTTCTGTTGGTTAAACAGATGCTATATTATATGTATAAATGTATATATATGAATGTGACATATGTGTGATGATGGCAATGCTGATGATGATGCTGATGATGATGTGTATTTGTTGATAGCAATTTCATATTGATGTGTATTCATACTTACCTATCTCATGTATAATATAATTGTATGTGTTTACATGTGAAACACCAACCAGCAGCCGGGCTGATCAAACCCACCACAAGGTGGCACTGCAAAATTTACATTACCATGGGAGAGATAGGGACTGAGCCGTCTTAGTATTATAGGGTCTTTGATAATACCTACCCATATAAACCTACCTATAAGTATAAGAAAAGGTGCATGTGTAGTAGTCTACTGTAGTCTGCAAGGAGGCGGGTAAGGGTGATTAGGGTGATTAGGGTGGTGACATCAGGAAGCCTAGGTGGTGTAATGGTTAAGATACTAGTTGTTGTTTTACATCCTAGTAACATCTAAGGTCATCAGGACGAGTGCTGACTTGTGACAGTGCACACTCACAGCGACTTTATATTATAGTGCTGCTCCACTGGGACACCAGGCCACTGGCACCATGACCCGATATCCCACACAGCACTATGAGTCAATTGAGAAGATCCAAAGAAGGGCAACGAAGCTTGTACATGGATTCGATGAAATACCCTACGAACAATGTATGCATCATTTGAAGATCCCAAGCATGTACTGCAGAAGGGCCCGGGGGGATATGATTGAAGTATTCAAATATCTCCATGGTATCAGAGCCTCCAACACCAGAACCAGAGGACACTCCCTGAAGCTGGGGAACCGGTACTCCAGACTGGACCTGCGACACAACTTTTTCGGCTTTAGGGTGGTTGACTTGTGGAATGACTTGCCAGAGAGTGTCGTAGCAGCAGACTCGGTGAACTATTTCAAGTCCCGACTGGATGCATACTGGTCAAGCATTACGTATATATCTTGGAGCCAGTGACAGTTGCTACGATCGACCACATCTGAACAACTGTCTCGATTTCTATTAATTAAGAGCGGCTAACAGGGCCAAGGCCTATTATAGCTGTATCCTATTCATTGATTGATTCATGACCTAATATCCCACACAGTCACATTATCCTGATACTGTGCTAACCAGTGAGTCCTTGCTCTATCCTATTGATGCTGAGCGCCAGGCTAGGTAGCGACAAGTATCAATTTTGTTACGTCATTGGTTTGACATGGCTGGGATTCTAAGGAAGTGACAAGTATACATTTTAATAAGTCATTGGTTTGACGCGACCGGGAATCGAACTCCTGACCTTCCGCACGGGAAGCATGCCCTCTGCAGATTCGCCACCACGTCCGGTGTGATGCTGGTTCTGGAATGGCAAGAAGTGTGGGGTGAAATCCTGGTTACGGCATCAATGTAGTTGGGTTGTGGAAAATGGGAAGTGTTTTTTTTTTAACCCACACCTATTGCCGTTCCGGGGCTAGTGTGCTAACCATTACACCACCTAGGATATCTGATACAATCACTCTATCCCCGCCCACCTGTCTATGATTTGCCTGAGAGCTCAGTGCAGACTACTACACTCGTCCTCCCTGGAATTGTAAGTCTTTTAAATAGTTTATTTGGTTGCGCGGCTGGAAAAACACCCCTTTGGGAAGCCAAACAGTGACCGTACTACAATGCTTGTGGTTAAAGTTGCATAGTCTGATGGTTTTTAATTCCGGTAATTTTCCTGAGATAAATATGAGACTGTCTCAAAAGGTGCTAAGCAATATGGGACAAAACTGTTTCCATAGTAACGATCAACACACTATCTACTTAAGCATTTGCTCAGGATAAACTGATTTGTTTTTTACATGGTGTTTCATAATCCCAATAGAATACATATTGATTTGAAGCAAATGTCCTTGTGTTTTCAGTGTAACCGTTTCTGTGCTGTTTTGTGTCAATCGTTACTACGGACAAAAAACCGAAGAGCTAGCATCTTTTGAGACAGGCTCATATATTAAATTGATTGCTATAAGCTACTGTCATGGGGGTGATGAAAATGGGAAATATTGCGCCTAGAGCGGGACCCGAACCCACATCTCTTTGCACTCTGGGCCAGTGTGCTAACCATTACACCACCTAGGCTCCCTGATATCAAGACACTCCCCACGCCTACCTGTCTATGTGGTTACTTGCCTGAGAGGTCAGTGCAGACCACTACACTATTTTAGTTTAGTTTGAAGTAACTTTGATTTTAAATGGTTAACTTTCAAGATATTTGATATGCAAGTGTGTAAGATTAATTTGGCATGCATGTCAAAACTGCTATGCAGTAACAGGCTATATTTAATTTATTCAGTGTTCCCTGCTATGTGGCAACAAGTGCTTACTACAAGTATGTGCATCAATATCTAATACCCCAGTCATACGAGAGCATGCGTTCGCCGCCAACCTCCTTACACTCAAAAGGTTGCCAACCACCCAGCGTCTCACTCGCCACATTGATTCAAAACCATGGTCGGCGCCAAGTCGATGCCAGGTTGGCGCCAAGTCGCACCGGGGCAGTGCCGAGTTGGCGCCCTGGCGCCGACCACACAGCGAGCGCAGCATTGCATGAGTTGGTGCCAGGTTGGTGCCAACTTGCCAACCAAGAAGTCGGTTACCTGGCAGCGCCAGGTCGGCACCAGGTCGCCAACCATTTTTTTAATGACGCCGACCGCACTGGTCACAAGGATGTTGCAAGAGCAGCAGTTGCAACCTCCTTGCGTCCAAAATTTCCGAAATGGACACCGGGAGGTTGGCAACCTTGCGTTGTCAGTGCGTAAGGAGGGTGTAAGGAGGACGTCAGTAGGACGTTTTGACGTCGCGAATCGATCGTAGGTGAACGCAGGCCTCGTGTGACTGGGGTATAAATTACATAGATAGAATCAAATCTATTTGAGTGTTTTAGTTCTGAAATTGTTATGCTTCATCGGACTATGCAGCTTTAAACAAAACTCAAAACTCATATCCATAAGTCGTTTTATTGTTTTCAATTACACTCATACAGGTAACGCGCTTACATATATATGGGTCACTCTCTTGAAAACTGGCCAGAAGTGTCACATGGAGAGTTAAAATCTAATATTTGAATTTTTTACATTTTTTGGTTGCAAATGAAAGCTGGAAATCTCCCCTTTACATCTATGTAAAATATAAATTGAGGTGTAGTCCATGATTAAGCTATGTCTTATGGCAGTAAAACATGTGTGTCACACGTTTAACACATGTTTAGGACACCACACAGTCTGCTTAATAAAAATCTATTCAGAATTAAATAATATCATACTTAGAAGGATATTAATCATGGCATAATATACAGAAATACGTAGTGCTTATATTGATAAAAAAAAAGTAATTCCCAGCCATGCTTTATTCACTGAATAATTAGTGTACAATATTTGTGTGGCATCCAGACACCACTGGTTACACGTGTGACGGAAATTTGTAATGTTATTTCTGAAGACATAAATTTTTTTTTTTTTTTTTTTAAATTTAAGCATGCATACATGTTAATATATACTTCCTTTTTGATTTGGGAACTGTTTTGTTTGATATGTCAATGCAATACAAGATGTTAATAAGGATTCAACCATGACCCATATGTCATGTTACCAATGGCTGTCTGTAAAATGTTTTTTTTTGGTACAAAAACACTTCATAACTAAAATGACCAAAGTTGCACACAGTTTATTCTATTTCCCTTATTTCTTTCATCAAATCTGAACATGAATATGAAAAGTATAAGGAAAAAAATAAGTAGAACGTTTTCAGGAGAGTGACCCATGTACATACACATGGTGGGTTCAGCAACCTTACGGAGTGTAACGCTAAAGTGTAAATTGAGACATAGACGACACACTAAAGTGTAAACCGTAAGCTAACATGTAAATGGCCAGGTAGACCGCACTCTAAAGTATATGTGGCCAGGTAGACCGCATGCTAAAGTGTAAATGGCCAGGTAGACCTCACGCTAAAGTATATGTGGCCAGGTAGACCGCATGCTAAAGTGTAAATGGCCAGGTAGACTGCATGCTAATATGTAAATGGCCAGGTAGACCGCATGCTAAAGTGTAAATGGCCAGGTAGACCTCACGCTAAAGTATATGTGGCCAGGTAGACCACTTGCTAAAGTGCAAATGGCCAGGTAGACCGCATGCTAAAGTGTAAATGGCCAGGTAGACTGCATGCTAACATGTAAATGGCCAGGTAGACCGCATGCTAAAGTGTAAATGGCCAGGTAGACCTCACGCTAAAGTATATGTGGCCAGGTAGACCACTTGCTAAAGTGCAAATGGCCAGGTAGACCGCATGCTAAAGTGTAAATGGCCAGGTAGACTGCATGCTAACATGTAAATGGCCAGGTAGACCGCATGCTAAAGTGTAAATGGCCAGGTAGACCTCACGCTAAAGTATATGTGGCCAGGTAGACCACTTGCTAAAGTGCAAATGGCCAGGTAGACCGCATGCTAAAGTGTAAATGGCCAGGTAGACTGCATGCTAACATGTAAATGGCCAGGTAGACCGCATGCTAAAGTGTAAATGGCCAGGTAGACCTCATGCTAAAGTATATGTGGCCAGGTAGACCACTTGCTAAAGTGCAAATGGCCAGGTAGACCGCATGCTAAAGTGTAAATGGCCAGGTAGACCGCATGCTAACATGTAAATGGCCAGGTAGACCGCATGCTAAAGTGGCACCTAGTTTTCTTTTATCCCTCCAGTGCTTGGAAGTGCCACAGGGAATGAAGTTCAGCAGATCGAGCCAATAGCAGCGACCTACTCTGAAGAATTCAACATCTCCTGCATCGCCTCCATCACCACAAAGACCGTATGTATTAACCAGAGATTTGTGTGTGTTTTTGTGTGTGTGTATGCCTACATTAATTGATTAAGCAGGGGAAATTTCAATCACAGACAATTGGTCTTCCTCATTCCACTGCTCCTTGCCATATCCTAATAATGCTAAATGCCATGCTCAATCAATCAATCAATGGGTGCCGTCTTCTCGAAGAAGGTTGGCTGCAATGGACCTCCATCTCTTCCTGTCATTCGTTCCTGTCACGCATTCCGCATAGCTCATTGCTGTCCACTCAGTGATGTTGTCCATCCATGTTGTTCTCCTTCTCCCTCTTGGTCTTTTCCCTTCTATCTTCCCTTCCAGTATTCTTCTCTGTGATTTCTGGTGTCGTATCATGTGGCCAAAGTATATAATTTTTCTGTTTTTGATAGTGACAAATGATTCTAGTTGAATCCTACGGAGGTACATGATTAAACAATATTAACCTACTTACTCACTCGATAGGCCCCAACAGAGATTAGTGAAGACATGTTCAAACACAAAGGCCAGTTCAAACACAAAGGCCCACCCTACATCCCACCATCACCCCTTCAATGAGTATGTCACCACTAGAAAGATAATCAGTTATGCCCCCCCCCCCCTACTAACACTTACCGTACTAGTCTAACATAGATACCTCCCTATATAAGCCTATGTTTATTTTTTCTCTTATCTTGTTCTTTACCTGTCATTCATGTACCGGTACCAATGTTTTGCTTATTTTCTTGTAATTATCTGTCTATATTATTGTAGATTTGTTTACTGTTTAGTGGCAATTGTCATTTGGGCTGAAAGAACAGTGCATTAGCACTGGCAGCATGTTATTCAGAGGAATAAAAACACTTAAGCAAAAAGACAACGTATAAAGCTAAGATTCCATATATGCGGTATGCGGTATGTGGTATGCGAATGCGAATGTGACAACAAATCGAAAAGCATGTAAATGAATAGTGGTGCTTCCATGCGTCCGAATGCGAATGCGAACACGAATGCGAATGCGGCAAATGGATCGACCCATGGACCGATCGGTGCGAATGCGAATGCGATTACTGCTGCGTTTGGCATAGAAAACAATAGTAACTTTGATCTTCCTTCACAAAATTGGAGCAAAAAAACCCAAAAATATCATGGGTATTCTTTTTGGTGTGTGTGTAGGTATAACGATCCCCCCGCACAAAAAGTAAACATTGGATATTGGGGGTTGGCATATATCTATTCTGCATGTACTACATTCGCATTTCCATGCCGCATGCCGCATGCCGCGTATATGGAATCTTAGCTTTACCTTCCTCTTCTCGTGTTTGAGAGAACTCAATAAAAAAAGGTCAGGGGACCAGGTTAGACCTCCACTGTCATCGACGTCGGAAGCAAAACAAACAGTGATGTTCGTTGGTTTGGCTATTCATAAGGCAACATAAAACCTCCATCTTCGTATTTGCTTTGTTTGTTGGGGTTTTATGTCCTAGCAACATCTAATGTCATATCAGATGGATACTGTGAAAGTACAACGTCTGAACACTTTGACTTCTGGATACTGAATGGTTTATTCACGTCCAGGGCTCGCTGAACCCGGCGGCTAAACTTTCCATGACGTCATCTCATTTACATAATCCTTTGTCTCAAACCTCTGCATCTCATTAGCATATATTATCCAGATGCCTATACGTCTATTACGCATATATCACAGGTACCGCCTTGTGCTATCAGTATTAGTCAGAGAAGGCTAGAGGACCAGGCTACCAGTACCAATCAGAAAAGGCTCGGGGACCAGCAGGCCGTTGTCCTTTAGAACTGTCAAAGACCCTATAATAGACAACATCACGGTTCCGACTGCGCATGCGCTGAAAACGGCGTTGGGAGCAAAGCAAAGGTGTACGCTCATTGTGTTTACCGATACACGCAGGGTAAAATTGGCATTTTATTCAAAATAAATAGAAATACATAAGAATTTTGCATAAATATCTATGCACACTTGCAATATAATGATCTGATAAATATAGCTAAGACAACACTAGCCATAATTAAGCATTTTGAGCTAAGAAACATATAATTTTAGTCACTTTACAGGCTGATGTTTACATCACCATTGAAGTAGCCAGAAGTAATTCTTCTTCTAAATATTAAAATGTCAAATGTGTCAACAACAACTTGTTTCAAAGAAATATATAACCAATATCTGATTAACCCTACTCATTTTCTATTTCTATTTGGCATTAACCATAGAATATAAATACAAACATGAATAAAATAAATAAAACTGACTCTGGCTATGGCTCTAACACTAATATGAGTGCCTAGATTTGTCTAAATCTAAATGCACATGGCATAAGATGTGCTAATTATATTGATGTAAATGCAATGCTGGATACAAGATTAATATCTTAATTTATTATATATATTTTTTTAGTTGGTATTCTATGTTTCAAACAAGAGCAGAGATGAGCTGAAACTAGCAGATTTCATAGCTGCACCCAGTGTATTAGCATGTGCCATGTGCTTCTCGCGGGTATGTTTTGCTCTGACGCATCCCACAATGCACCACGCCGCTGGAACCGTGATGTAGTCTATCAATCAATCAATAGTTCCGTCCTCTAGTCGAGGGTTGGATGCAATGGTTATCCACTTGTCCCGATGGTGTGCTGTTCTGATAGACTGTGAATAATTCAAGCCTGTCCACTGTGAAATATTTGTAAACCATGATGTTCTTGGTCTCCCTCTCCCTCTGCTGCCATTCACCTTCCCTTCCAACAATGTACGGTATATTGAACTCTGACGAATGATGTGGCCAAAATAAATAAGTTTCTTTGTCTGTATAGTGGCAAACAAGCTTTTCTTATTTTTAATTTTTCTGAGAACTTCTTTGTTGGTGATCTTCTTTGTCCATGATATTTTCATCATCCTTCGATAAGTCCACATCTCAAATGCTGCTAAACGTTTGTACATTTTCTTAGAGATTGTCCATGTCTCTGCCCCATACATTAGAGTAGACCACACATAACACTGAAGAATACGCTTCCTTGTTTGTATTAATATCTTACTTGATGTTAACACTCTATACATTTTGGAGAATGTTGTTCGGGCTATTGTTATCCTTCTTTTAATTTCTTCCTCACATCTCCCATCATTTGTAATCTTTTGTCCGAGATATATGAATTCGGATACTTGTTCTATGTTTGTGCCATCTATGGTTATATTGACATTTGGTTTATCTGTCTTTTTACTTATAACCATTGTTTTGGTCTTCCTGGCATTCATCTTCATGTTGAATAGTATTCCAGCTTTATTGATTCTATTCACTATATCTTGTAGGTTTTTCTCACTGTCTGCTAGTATTACACTGTCATCGGCATATCTAAGATTGTTGACGTTCATGCCACCTATTGTCACTCCCTTACAATCTTCAATGTGTCTGAAAATCATCTCTGTGTACAGGTTAAATAGACATGGTGACAATACACACCCGTGTCGAACTCCTTGTTTAATCATAACGTGTCGTGCTCGGAATGATGCTTGAGTTTGTTGTCACACATCGCATACGATGCTCTCACTACTCTCTCCTTGCCCCCCCCCCCCCTTCTCTCTCCCTCTTATTGAAATTAGGTTATGCTAGGAGAGAAAAACATCAACTTCGATAACGCAATCAGCCTCCCGCCGGTGTCGCAGTTTAAGGCCCTTTCACACTACGACGTATGGCGGCGGCGTATGCGTAACGTAGCGAAATAATTTGAAAATTATAATAGGTCGAGATACGGCGACCTTTTTGCACTGCAGGAGGTCCCAGCGACATATGAAGCATACATGTACGAACCTATGCCTAATCTATGCCTAACCTATGACGGCGTGCAAAGCGTATGAATACCTATACGCGGCGTACTGGGACGGTTGTTGATGATTACAGGTGACAGGTCTAGCCTATGAGTAACCTACGCCAACCTATGGCCAGCGTATGTGTAACCTATGCCGGCGTACGTCCAAGCTAGAACCGTATGAGCCACACGCCGGCATAGGTTTAAAATTTTGAACATGCACAACAATTTGTTGGTGGCTCGACCTACTCCGACCTATGATGACCTATGAAAAGCGTATACGACGTATGTCCAACCTATTGTAAAGTTTGACCCCTATCTTCATGGCCGCGTCCTGGGTCAACTTCGCAGATTCTTATTATGTCGCTGTAGACTGTGCTCCTGCATAGTCTATGCCGCTCATGGTCGCCATAGTGAGTCCCCTCCACAAAGAACGAAGAACACCATAGTCTTCAGTGCTCAGAAAGGAACTGTCTTTTAATGGCAATGTACACAGTATATATTCAAACTCCCACCCACACATCTACCCACAAAGTTCCGGGATGTGGCTGACACGACATTCACAAACACGTCATTGTGTGGGAGGTCAGTCACACATTCTGGGTATCTCTGATGACACCAACCAACTTTCCTTAATGTATAGATACAACCTTTATGTGGCAGGCTACTCAGTGTTTCCCAGTCTAGGGTGTGTGTGCTTCTTGGGAGTTCCCCGTCATTCAATACCCATAAACCTGTCCACCACAACCCACACACACATCCGATTCCCACCGCACCCATATCCTTCTGGAGGCTGATGGGTTACCCAGATCCGGGTTAGCGGGTTCATGCGACACGATGGAGTCTCTATAGACTTTCTACATTTGAACATATATGGTATGGATTCTGTGCACATATTATTATAAATCAATTAAAACTAAAGACATTACTGGGGCTGTCTTTACACAATGCGTAACCTATGACGGCATATGCCGACGTGTTGGTCGAAAAGTGCATAAGTTGGCATACACTAATGCTATACATCGTAGTGTGACAGCCCCTTTACCCGTACGCTATGTTCGCCAGAGATACGCAGAGGACGCTGGGTCAATGTATGGCTAACCTATTTCGACCTACCCCATACCTATGTGTAACCTATGCCGGCATATGTCTAGCATACGTCTAGAGTAGCAGAAACCTATGAGCCACACGCCGGCATAGGTTTTAAATTTTGAACATGCACAACATTTTTTCTGCGGCTCGACCTATGATGACCTATGAAAAGCATATATGACCTATGCCCAACCTATGCATAACCTATGACGGCCTATGCCAACGTGTTGGTCGAAAAGCGCATACGTCGGCATACGCTAATGCTATAGGTCGTAGTGTGACAGGACCTTTAAAAAGGTGCCTGGTTTTAATCCGGGCTGTTCACAATGCGCATGCATTAAAGTCGAATGGCAAGCCTAAATTCTTATCTGAATTTCTGGCTTATGGAGAAGCTCTCTGGAAATGTAGGGCGAGAGAAGCAAAGACTCCTCCAGTAATCATTTTAGTGACTATTTTATGCTTGATAGTATATATTATCCTCTGCGCTAACAAGTTAACAAGCAATTAACAAGTTATTAAACATGGGTACAATCTCAATCAGGCAGAAATGCATGCGCATGCACATTGTGAAGAGCCCGGTTTTAAACGGGCACCCTTTTAAACTGTGACACCGGCATTGTATTGCCGTAAACAGTGTCGTGATTAAAGCGGCATAGCCCAATGAAATATCAAATTTTCAAAACCAAACCAATTATCTAGATTTAATTTGACATATCTAAATTAGATACTGATGCACTTATTAAGCATTTGTTTCTGCGTAGAAGGCAATACTAAGTCAATTTAACAGAACCTCTTACTGCAGAAGTATATGGTGTCAGAGTTTTGGCAAGCTTGGCAAAACTAATTTTCCATGTTTGCACTCAAAATATCTCAAAGGTTTACCATTTAAAATAATAGTAACTTTGAACTAATGTAAAGTAGATACTAGTGATCGATCTAATATATTTATCTCAGGAAGAATACAGAAATTCAAAACCATCGGACTATGCAACTTTAACATTCGGTTCTAGTGTCATAAAACGGCATACGTAAAAGTGATTTTCAACACACACACTCCTTCTCTCTCCCTCTCTTCCTCTCTGTCTCTCTCTGTCTCTCTCTTTCCACATCTCTCCTTCTTCCTCTCCCCCCTCTGTCTCCCCCTCCCTCCTTCTCTCTCCCTCTCCCCCCTCTCCCCCCCCCCCCCATTTCTCCCTCTTTCGCCCTCCTTCTCTCTCCCTCTCCCCCCCATCCCCCCATTTCTCCCTCTTTCGCCCTCCTTCTCTCTCCCTCTCCCCCTCTCTACCTCTCTCCCTCTCCCCCTCTATCCCTCTCTCTCACCCCATCTCCCCCCATTTCTCCCTCTTTCTCTCTCTCCCTCCCTCTCTCTCCATAGGAAGGCCTGCGCTTGCAGCAGTTGCTTCCGGGCGGGACAGGCGTCAACATCTACACCATCGTGTCACCTGACTACGCGGACGACCCGGACGTCGACACGGACCGATACTCGGTGACACGGGCAGGGAAGCACGGCTTCACTATCACTGTCAGGAGCGCCGTACTCAAGGACGCCACGCGCTACAAGTGTGGGCTCATCTTCAACAACCGCGTCCAGCAGATAACCACAGCCGTCGTCATGCGTGAGTACTACACTTAAAGGAGAGAGAGAATACACTTAGAGGAGAAAGAGAGTCGGCCTAGTCTATGCTAAGTTAGAGGAGAGAGAGTCCACTTAGAGGTGAGAGAGTTCACTCGAAGGAGAAAGAGAGTAGGCTACACTAAGTTAGAGTAGAGAGAGTGAGTCCTCTTAGAGGTGAGAGAGTACACTCGGAGGTGAAAGAGAGTAGGCTACACTAACTTAGAGGAGAGAGAGTACACTTAGAGGTGAGAGAGTACATTCGGAGAAGAAATAGAGTAGGCTTAACTAACTTAGAGGAGAGAGTCCACTTAGAGGTGAGAGAGTACACTCGGGGGAGAAAGAGAGTAGGCTATGCTAAGTTAGAGGAGAGAGAGTACACTTAGAGGTGAGAGAGTTCACTCGAAGGAGAAAGAGAGTAGGCTACACTAAGTTAGAGTAGAGAGAGTGAGTCCTCTTAGAGGTGAGAGAGTACACTCGGAGGTGAAAGAGAGTAGGCTACATTAACTTAGAGGAGAGAGAGTCCACTTAGAGGTGAGAGAGTACAACCGAAGGTGAAAGAGAGTAGGCTACACTAACTTAGAGGAGAGAGAGTTCACTTAGAGGTGAGAGAGTACACTCGGAGGTGAAAGAGAGTAGGCTACACTAAGTTAGAGGAGAGAGAGTGAGTACACTTAGAGGTGAGAGACTACACTCGGAGGTGAAAGAGAGTAGGCTATGCTAAGTTAGAGGAGAAAAACAGTACACTTAGAGGTGAGAGAGTACACTCAGAGTTGAAAGAGAGTGGGTTAGAGGAGAGAGAGTGAGTCCACTTACAGGTGAGAGAGTACACTCGAAGTAGAAAGAGAGTAGGCTATGCTAAGTTAGAGGAGAGAGAGTGAGTCCACTTAGAGGTGAGTGAGTACACTTATAGGAGAAAGAGAGTAGGCTACACTTAGAGGAGAGAGTGAGTACACTTAGAGGAGAGAGTCAGTACACATAGATGAGAGAGATTACACTTAGAGGAGAGAGTGAGTACACCTAGAGGAAAGAGTGAGTACACTTAGAGAGGAGAGAGAACACACAGAGGAGAGAGTGAGTACACTTAGAGGGGAGAGAGTACACTTAGAGGAGAGAGAGCGAATACACTTAGAGGAGAGAGTACACTTAGAGGAGAGAGATTACACTTAGAGGAGAGAGTATGCTTAGAGGAGCGATTACATTTAGAGAAAAGGGTACACTTAGAGTAGAGAGTAGATCTACACTTAGAGGAGAGAGAGAGTACACTGGTCAGCTCAGTGTCAGGATAATGTGACTGAGTGGGATAACAGGTCATGGTGCCAGCTGCCTGATTTCCCAGTGGGGCAGAACTATAAAGTCGCCACTTGTACAAGTTGCTACCCGTCCTGATATGACCTTAGATTTTGCCAGGACGATTTTGGCGAACTTTTCAGATATTTGAAGTGCAACCATGCAAAATAAATTTTTGCTGGCATGCCACAACTTTGACACCTTAGGCTCCTTTCTGCATTAACAGGTCCTATTCAATTGACTCAGTGTTCCTTGTTTAGTTAGTTATGTAAAATAAAATCCAGATAATTGTTTTGGTTTTGAAAATTTGATGTTTTCATCGGATTATGCAGCTTTAATTAATATTGTTTTTTTCCCAAGGAGAGCCAACGATTCAGGGGAAGGACAACATCATGGCGGGTGAGGCGGTGCGATTTACATGCGATGTCCAGTACCAAGTGCCTTCTGATCTGGACCCGGTATGTTGAATAAAATAACGCAGTCACCAGTGAGGTGCTACTGTGCCACATGTCACAGTAATAGTCCATTTAGCTATTACCACAGTAGTGTCATAGTAATAGTCCATTTAGCTATTACCACAGTAGTGTCATAGTAATAGTCCATTTAGCTATTACCACAGTAGTGTCATAGTAATAGTCCATTTAGCTATTACCACAGTAGTGTCATAGTAATAGTCCATTTAGCTATTACCACAGTAGTGTGATAGTAATTGTCCATTTAGCTATTACCACAGTATTGTGACACTAATTGTCCATTTAGCTATTACCACAGTAGTGTGACAGTAATAGTCCATTTAGCTATTACCACAGTAGTATGATAGTAATAGTCCATTTAGCATAACATTACCACAGTAGTGTGACAGTAATAGACCATTTAGCTATTACCACAGTACTGTGACAGTAATAGTCCATTTAGGTCTTACCACAGTACTGTGATAGTAATTGTCCATTTAGCTGTTACCACAGTAGTGTGACAGTAATTGTCCATTTGGTTATCACCACAGTAATTTGACAGTAATAGTCCATTTACCTATTACCACAGTACTGTGACAGTAATAGTCCATTTAGCTATTACCACAGCAGTGTGACAGTAATAGTCCACTTAGCTCTTACCACAGTAGTGTGACAGTAATAGTCCATTTACCTATTACCACAGTAATGTGACAGGAATAGTCCATTTACCTATTACCACAGTACTGTGACAGGAATAGTCCATAGCTATTACCACAGTAGTGTGATAGTAATAGTCCATTTAGCTGTTACCACAGTAGTGTGACAGTAATTGTCCATTTGGTTATTACCACAGTAATTTGACAGTAATAGTCCATCTAGCTATTACCACAGTACTTTGACAGTACTTGTAGATCTAGCTATTAGCACAGTGCTGTGACAGAAATAGTCCAATTAGCTATTACCACAGTAGTGTGACAGTAATTGTCCATTTAGCTATTACCACAGTACTGTGACAGTAATTGTCCATTTAGCTCTTACCACAGTACTGTGACAGTAATTGTCCATTTGTCTATTTCCACAGTAGTGTGACAGTAATGTTCCGTTTACATATTACCACAGTAGTGTGACAGTAATAGTCCATTTAGCTATTACCACAGTATTGTGACAGTAATTGTCAATTTAGCCATTACCACGGTAGTGTGACAGTAATAGTCCATTTAGCTATTACCACAGTAGTGTGACACTAATTGTCCATTTACCTATTACCACAGTAGTGTGACAGTAATATTCCATCTAGCTATTACCACAGTACTGTGACAGTAATTGTCCATTTAGCCATTACCACAGCAGTTTGACAGTAATAGTCCATTTAGCTAATACCACAGTACCATTTAGCCATTACAACCACAGTGTGACAGTAATAGTCCATTTAGCT
This sequence comes from Branchipolynoe longqiensis, assembly GCA_030323885.1. NCBI lineage: Eukaryota > Metazoa > Annelida > Polychaeta > Phyllodocida > Polynoidae > Branchipolynoe > Branchipolynoe longqiensis. The sequence goes on along the minus strand of JASIRB010003567.1, from coordinate 47,481 downwards.
TGCTGCCCCTTATCGGTTTGGGTCGGAACCACACTGCATTGACTTTCATTACGCCTACGGCCACCTAGTGTACGATACCTCCTCCAGTGCTGATCGGCATGCTCCGAGTTCTGTCACACGGCGCCTGGACACAAACCCACAACGCCGTCGGGCCGACGTTGTTTTGTCCAACCTCCCGCCGTCGGGGCGACGGCGGCAAACGCCGTCGGGCCCACGGCGGCAGCCGCCGTCGCCCCGACGCGGCAAGCCGTCGGGGCGACGGCGGCAAACGCCGTCGGGCCGACGTTGTTTTGTCCAACCATCCGCCGTCGACTCGACGGCGGCTGCCGCCGTCGGGGCGACGGCGGCAAACGCCGTCGGGCCGACGTTGTTTTGTCCAACCATCCACCGTCGACTCGACGGCGGCTGCCGCCGTCGAGTCGACGGCGGCAAAGGCCGTCGGGCCGACGTTGTTTTGTCCAACCATGCACCGTCGACGAGCCGAGAAGACACAGTCACTGTAGTGTCAGTACGTACAGCCTACAGTAGATAAAAGATTCACCCGTTGTAGTACACGCTGCAGCAGTACGGGGTGAATCTTGTATCTAAGCCAACAGGTGCAAAAATATTAGTTTTATTCAAAATTAATAGAAATCGAGAACCCATACCGTATAAATTTAATATAGTCTGTACGTATTGACACTATAGTGACAGTGTCTTCTCGGAAAAAACCAAGATGGCGGTTCTTCGTCAAAATTCCGTACAGGGTAATTCAAATCGTATTAACACGAATAATTCCATTAATACTTCGTAATAAATTACAAAACTTTTACAAAATAATCTAAACATATTAATAAACAAACCTGTTAAATAATTCCTTAAAATTCCTGGTATTTCTGGAGTTATTGGTAGAAAAAGAACACTGATCAACGATCGCACGTGTTCCGCTGGCGACTCGAAGTAAACAAACCGTATCGGATAATTCAAATCGTATTAACACGAATAATTTCATTAATACTTCGTAATAAATTACAAAACTTTTACAAAATAATCTAAACATACTAATAAACATACCTGTTAAATAATTCCTTAAAATTCCTGGTATTTATGGAGTTATTGGTAGAAAAAGAACACTGATCAACGATCGCACGTGTTCCGCTGGCGACTCGAGCTGAAATCCAAATTTAAAGAACTGCGCATGCGCGGCCCACCACCGTCGGCTCGACGGTGGCTCGACGGTGGACCAGACGTGGAAAATGAATGCAAACCTGCGGCGGCCCACCACCGTCGAGCCGACGATGGCCCGACGGTGAATCAAAAGTGGAAAGGGATTGAACCCTAACGTCGGAACACCACCGTCGGGCCGACGGTGGCCCGACGGTGGCTCACAAGTGGAAAAGGATTGAAACCTAAGGTCGGGACACCACCGTCGGGCCGACGATGGCCCGACGGTATACCAAGTGTGGAAAATGAATGCAAACTTGCGGCGGCCCACCACCGTCGGGCCGACGGAGGCCCGACGGCTCAAAAGTTTAACCCTAACGTCGGAACACCGCCGTCGGGCCGACGATGGCCCGACGGTGAATCAAAAGTGGAAAGGGATTGATTCCCAACGTCGGAACACCGCCGGCGGCCCGACGGTGGCCCGACGGTGGCTCAGAAGTGGAAATGGATTGATTCCCAACGTCGGAACACCACCGTCGGGCCGACGGTGGCCCGACGGTGGAAAGTCGGTGCCGACGGACCGACCAATAGCCGACGTCGGGCCGACGGCTGTGTGCTATCTGGGTACCACACTAGTGTGACAGTAATTGTCCATTTAGCTAGTTGTGGCGTTCTCTGTGGCTTAGTGGTTAGAGTGCCTGACTTTTTTCTAGGTCAGACTCCTAATCTGAGGGTCGGCGGTTCGATTCCCCGTTCCCCCAGCTCTGCCAATTTGGATTTCCACTGCTGTGTATAACTTACAGTGTTATCAAAGGCCAGTTGCTCTCATACCATGTCTATGTGGTGTGGGAGGTTAAAAATCCCTTGGGTCGGTAAAAGTGTAGGCTAGGGCTTTTTATCGACCAGCAGTGGAGTGGAGAATACCTGTCCTCTGTGACTGGGATTTCCCCTGCTTGGGACAACTAATGTACAAAAAAAAAAGAGAGACAAATATGTGTTCACACTTCCTGTGTTCACAATTCGCTGTATATTCGCTATATTATGTATTTTTTTCTGAAATAAATATATTAGATCGATGATCACTAGTATCTACTTTACATTAGTTTTAAGTTACTTTTATTTTAAATGGTAAACTTTTGAGATATTTTGGGTGCAAACATGGAAAATCAGTTTTGGCAAGCTTGCCAAAACTCTGACACCATAGACTTCTGCAGTAACAGGTTCTGTTAAATTGACTCAGTATTGCCTTGTATGCAGAAACAAATGCTTAATAAGTGCATCAGTATCTAAGTTAGATATGTAAAATCAAATCTAGATAATTGGTTTGGTTTTGAAAATTTGATATTTCATCGGACTATGCCACTTTAACCTTACTGATTCTGACTTGTTCTCTAATTGACCTGATGAGTACTGTTTGTTCCATATTGGAGACCAGCTAGATAAGCATCGCTTTTCTGGGATCCTTTCTGTCTGTAAGGAATTTGTATGCATTTATTGTATCACCTCAATTTATTGTAAACATACCTTGCAGAGAGTTAAAATAAAAGAATTGATTGATTGACCTGATTATATAAGCACTCCTGATACTATACCACACCCATCTCGTCATGAATTATCCTGACACTGAGCCAACCAGTCCTTGCCCTATCCTAATATTAATAATGCTGAGCGCCTGTCTAGGAAGTGACAAGTATACCTTTTTAAGTCATTGGTTTGACTCGACCAGGATTCGAATCCCTCGATCTACCAATACGGGAGACGGACACTCAACTCACTCGACCATCCCGTCTGGTCTCCAGGGAGAGGTGAATTGTGTGTCAGTACGCCATATCAACTAAGTTGTAATTGGAGAACCGCGTTGTTATGACAGGTGACCGAGATTGACCTAGTTCCGATGATCTCGGCGACTATTGGCGGTACAGTGCAGACTGGGGTAATCACAAGGCTGCCAGGTGGCAGTGTGAACATGGTAAGTGGTAGATACAAGATTCTCCCAGTACTTGCACTGCAAGTTGCAGTAGAGGTGAAAACCAACCCAGTAGAAGTCGCGAGAATTATCTACATGCTGGGTAAATGAAATGAGCAGATACATTCTTAACATCTTCTGTCAGCGTGAGAGCACCGATCTTCCGGCTGTACAGTACAATGTGTTGGTACATAAATTAAACTATCGGATGCAATAATAACCGCATGCAGATCTTGTTCGATAATAAAAGTATTATACATAGTATAAATGAATTGTTAGTTCTAATAATAACTGTATACAATTCCAGTTCAAGAAAAGTATTATGCATTTGATGAATATGCATTAGATGGTATTGCATGGTTGTAGAATTTTATTTAAACATCGTATGATTTAGTTTATTTTCGTTAAAGATACTGTTTTTGTCAATCGGAATAAATCAGCACACTGATTCTTTTTTCTTCGCTAAACAAAGTTGATCCAATTTGTTCAATTCACAAGGTATTGTCGTGGCAGTGATGAAAATGGTAAATGTTGCGCCTAGAGTGGGAATCGAACCAACATCTATTGCATTCCGGGCCAGTGTGCTAACCATTACACCACCTAGGCTCCCGAGGCGTGCGTTCGAATCATACACTAGGCGCAATATTTCCCATTTCCATCACCCCTTCCCCCTGACACTGGTTCCGCGACCAGGATTGTGCACAAGGTATGCACTGTATGGTAGGTGAAGCTACCATGTGTGCGTTTATGCAAGTGCATTGCTCATATGTATGTACTTGTAAGCATTAAATAACTTATAGTAAAATAGATGTATACAATTTGAAAGACTTGCAACAAAGATCCTACTCTGAAAGTAATATAGTAGAATCTTTGCTTACAATTCCAAGGGGACGAGTGTAGTAGTCTCAGGCAAGAAGCCACATAGACAGGTAGGCATTGATAGGGTGATTGCACAGGGGAGGCTTGGTAGTGTAATGGTTAGTACACTAGCCCCGTGTAATATTAATGGTGCTCGGCCGTCTGAGCCCCAACATACCACTTACTCTTCCCAGGTGCGTTCTGACGACGGTCTGTCAGTTCACACCTGATGCCCCTCTCCAACAAACTCATAAGAAAGAAAGGGAAGACAAGTCGCACAAGATTCACAGTGAATAAGTTGTGCTTTATTAGCATCAATTCCTGTTCACCTACTAGCGACCTATCACTCTCACTCCTTACCTCCTGTCCACACAGATCCTCATTACTCTCATTAGTATGTATAGGAATCAGTGCCTACAGCCCATTGAACTGGAGTCCCATGGTTGTTGCACACAGCTCAGTGCCTTTTGAATAGCTGCTGCCAGTTTGTATATGGAAAGTGGAGTATCACACAGAGTGTCTGGGTTCCTGGCCAAGAGAAGAGTGTGTTCCCTTCAAGAGTCCATCAAGAAATCTATAGAATAATCTATATCAGAGTGAGGTCTGAGGGTCAGGTGTTGCAAGGGGTGCAGGTGATTGGGCCTCCCAAAGCCAGCCAATCAGACACCCTCTACAGCCTGGCTGGCAATGCCCTAATAGGGGCAGCTGTCACTCAACCCCAGCTGCAGGTGGTGTCCATAATGTATGCAGTATGGCTGAGTGTGCTTGCCCATCGGCCCTGTGGTAAAAGGTAGTTGCAGACCGTTACAATAAATATATATATTACAAATGTCCTCCTCCTCCACTTGCACTCTTACTGGTGCATAGAGGGAACATTTCACTAAACATTAACTGTCTCTTTACATGGGAACATCTCGTCATAATCTCGGGTACTATGTGTTATCATATTTTCCACATAGTCTCATATGGCACACAGCGAGTGGGGCACCCATTGCTTCTCTGTTACATAACCCTGGTCCCCACTCCGTCGCCCGAGAATAGTAATGCTCTCTGCCAATATATAATTCCGAACCGAAAATCCGTATATTTTTACACCCGGAATGGCAACAGGTGTGGGTTTGAATTCTTCTCGGGGTGCAATATATCCCATTTTCATTACCCCCCCCCCCCACATGACAATATCATTATATGCATTAATGAATCGAATGAAAGAAATGGTTAACTTGTTTTTGTTGTTGAATTTTGTTGGTTTTTTGCTGTTGTTGCTTTCTTAGATGTGGAATGTGACAGATCTCAGTGAACTTGATGATCAGAAGGATCTTGTCTGCAAAGCCTACACCACAAAGCCACTACATTCGGTGGAGAAGGTGAAGAAGTTGAACATCATGTGTAAGTATACATCGGCCTGTCAAAGTCCGGACGCGGCAGCTGACTCAGTAAGTTGGGCGTTCGAATCCCAGCCGAGTCAAACTGATGAGCTTCAAAATTGATACATGGTCCGATGAAAACTTCAAATTTTCAAAATCAAAAAAATTATTTAGATTTGATTCTACATGTCTAACTTAGATACTGGTGCACTTATTAAACAAGGGAATACTGAGTCAATTTAATAGAAACTGTTACTGCAGAATCCTATGGTGTTAGAGTTTTAGCAAGCTTGCCCAAATTAATTTAGCACATTTGCACTTTAAATATCTCAAAAGTTAGCCATTTAAAATAAAAGTTATTTCAAACTAAAGTAAGGTCGATTATAATGATCAACCTAATATGTTTATCTCAGAAAATGAGAGAAACTCAACACCATCGGACTATTCAACTTTAATAGGATAGGGCAAGGACTGGTTAGCTCAGTATCAAGATAATGTGACTGTATGGGATATCGGGTCATGGTGCTGGCAGCCTGGTCTCCCAGTGGGGCAGCACTATGAAGTCACCATGAGTGCACCTTGTCACAAGTCGATACCTGTTTTGATATGACCTGAGATGCTGCTAAAATGGAAAGCCCCAACAAAACAAACAGGCATCTATTGTCAAAAGGGATAAGCCTTGTCATGTGTGGAACTATGCTTAGGTTGGTTGGTTGTTGGAGTTTTACGTCCTGATAACATCTAAGGTCATCATATCAGGTAAAGTAAGGTCAACTTTAAACTTAAAATCAAAACCTAATGACCACTAACACAGCAAGGTGAAGACATTCAGAGAAATTAACTATTGGTAACCAAACAATTATCCAATTGTAGAACGAACAAACTCACAGAGGTCTGGGGGATGTGGGAGAATGCTTACAAACAGAGAAAGAATGCATGCAGTAGGTAGCTACACAACAACCAGATGTGATAAAAAGAAGGGCAGTCACAAGACTATTACTTTCTAGTGGCGAAAACATGTCATTAGACTTAACCGTTATCGGCAGCATAAATACACCCATCACCAGAAAAATATATATATCAGGACGGGTACCGTGCTTGCCAACATTAATGTGGCATGTTTTTGCATCAAATGTCTCTAATGTTAGCCATTTAAATTAAACGTTACTTCAAACTAAGGTAAAGTGAACTATAATGAGTAATCTAATGAATTTATCTCAGAAAATGGCAACAACCTAAAACCATGGTTCTAGGCAACTTTAAGAACAGCAAAACATTTTATTTTATTTTTAAATTACAATTTTCCAAAACACACACACAGCCTACATAACCCATGAAGTTGAATTTTCAAAACAAAATCCAACTTTTACTTCGAAACATTTCAGACGCAGTCAAGGACATTGAGCTGGCTCCTTTACGCAAGATTTATTCGGTTGGCGAAAAGATCAACTGCACCGCAAAGGGAAACCCTGTCGCGCAGACCAACTGGCAGGCGATCAAAACTAACGCAGGCATAAACACTGGACCGCAGCTGACCATCGTCGTGAATATGATTGTAAGTCAATGCGCTCATAGTATGAAATCACAGAGACCATAATCGATTAATCACCTCGGATCAGCCAAACCATTTTTTTGCTCATGCGCAGATCCTACAAACTCGATGTGAATAAATTAATGCGATCAGGTCGGAAAAAATGGTGGCTTAATGCAGTAGGATGTGGGTGTTAGTTGGGGTATTTTTCTGTTACTTATGGCCCTGTCACACTACGACGTTTCTCTCCAATGCGCATCGACGTGTGTCACTTTTTGCCGAGATGTCGGGAAGCATTACGCGCGCGTTAGGCGCGCATTGGTACACCTTGATGGACGTCGACGGTCAGCGAGAAACGGCGGCGCACGTAGTTGGTCGCTCAATGTTTTAAGCATGTCAAAAAACCGCGACGACCCACAACGCCCGTCAACGCACGGGTTCCAATATTATGGCGACGTCAGAAGGACGTCGACAGCGCTGGAATAACGTTATGCGAATGCTAGGCAGTCGCCGCGCATGCGTGAGGGTCGTCTCCACACTTTGCGCCAAATGGTTGCTTTGTTGTTTTACGTCTTACCAACATCTAAGGTCATATGAGCACGTCACGCCAAACTTTTTTTTCCTCACTCGTCGACTCATGTTGGCCACGCGCGAATAATGCGCTGCGCTGACGCCGATCTTTTTCCCCAAACCGCCGAAAAGTTGGATGTGTCTCGACGTGTAGAAGATATTTTGCGCGCTGACGCCGCGCTGGCGAGAAGCGTCGTAGTGTGACAGGGCCATAAGTCAAGATATCTTGAGTGTTGATTTGTTCTGTACTAGTAAATAAATCAATTTCCCCCCCCCCCCCCCACACACACACATAGAGTGAGACGCCTGAGGAGTGGAAGTGCGTTGCATCTAACCTGTTCGGGGGGAAACTGAAGAAGATTGAAAAAGACATCAACTTCTTAGTCGGTAAGTCATCTAATAGACGATTTCCACCACCAACCTTTTCCAGGGAACGTCCTTAGCTCTTCGCACTACCATTAGAATGTAAACTTTCCCGATATTCAGGGAATAAGATGAATATTTAAGGAATAAGGATGAGAGGGTTAAAGTGAATACATGCATGTGTGGGGAAAGGGTTAATTTGACAACAGAGAGGGCGCCACCAACAAAAACGAGTTCATGATGTGTGTGCAGATGGGACACAGTACTGTGATAATAGGTAAATGGAATATTAGTGACACAGCACTGTGGTAATAGGCAAATCGAATATTAGTGATACAGTACTGTGGTAATAGGTAAATAGAAATATTAGTGACACAGCACTGTGGTAATAGGTAAATGGAATATTAGTGACACAGCACTGTGGTAATAGGTAAATGGAATATTAGTGATACAGTAATGGGGTAATAGGTAAATGGAATATTAGTGACACAGTACTGTGGTAATATGTAAATAGAATATTAGTGACACAGCACTGTGGTAATAGGTAAATGGAATATTAGTGATACAGTACTGTGGTAATAGGTAAATGGAATATTAGTGACACAGTACTGTGGTAATAGGTAAATGGAATATTAGTGACACAATACTGTGGTAATAGGTAAATGGAATATTAGTGATACAGTAATGGGGTAATAGGTAAATGGAATATTAGTGACACAGCACTGTGGTAATAGGTAAATGGAATATAAGTGACACAGCACTGTGGTAATAGGTAAATGGAAAATTAATGACACAGTACTGTGGTAATAGGTAAATGGAATATTAGTGACACAGCACTGTGGTAATAGGTAAATGGAATATTAGTGACACAATACTGTGGTAATAGGTAAATTGAATATTAGTGATACAGTAATAGGGTAATAGGTAAATGGAATATTAGTGACACAGCACTGTGGTAATAGGTAAATGGAATATTAGTGACACAGCACTGTGGTAATAGGCAAATGGAATATTAGTGACACAGTACTGTGGTAATATGTAAATGGAATATTAGTGACACAGCACTGTGGTAATAGGCAAATGGAATATTAGTGACACAGTACTGTGGTAATATGTAAATAGAATTTCAATGACACAGTACTGTGGTAATAGGTAATAGGTAAATGGAATATTAGTGACATAGTACTGTGGTAATATGTAAATGGAATATTAGTGACACAGTACTGTGGTAATAGGTAAATGGAATATTAGTGATACAGCACTGTGGTAATCGTTAAATGGCATATTAATGACACAGTACTGTGGTAATAGGTAAATGGAATATTAGTGACACAGCACTGTAATAATGGGGAAATGGAATATTAATGACGCAGTACTGTGGTAATAGGTAAATGGAATATTAGTGACGCAGTACTGTGGTAATATGTAAATGGAATATTAATGACACAGTACTGTGGTAATAGGTAAACGGAATATTAGTGACACATCACTGTGGTAATATGTAAATGGAATATTAGTGACACAGTACTCTGGTAATATGTAAATGGTATATTAGTGATACAGTACTGCGATAATACCTAAATGGAATATCAGTGTCACAGTATTGTGAACTAGCTAAATAGAATATTAGTGACAGTACCGGTGGAATAGCTAAATTGAATATTAGTGACACTATTATGTGGTAATAGCTAAATGGAATATTGTGACAATACTAGTGTAATAGCTACATAGAATATTAGTGACAATACCATGGTAAAGGTTAAATGGAATATTAGTGAAACAGTACTGTGGTCATAACTAAATAGAATATTTGTGCCAGAGTATCATGGTAATAGCTAAATGGAATATCAGTGACACAGTACCCAGATAGCACAGAGCCGTTGGGCCGACGTTGGCTATTGGTCGCACCATCGTCACATATTTATCACCGTCGGGCCAGCGTTGAGCTGACGGTGGTGGTCCTCCGCTCTTTGCCATTTTTTTTGCACACATTTGCCACCATCGGGCCACCGTCGGTGGTGGCCTGCCGCTCTTTGCCATTTTTTGTACACACATTTGCCACCGTCAGGCCACCGTCGGGCCGACGGTGGTGGTCCGCCGCATTTTGCCATTCTTTTTACATATTTGCCACCGTTGGACCACCATTGGCCCGACATATTTGCCACTGTTGGCCCGACGGCGGCTTGCCAACGTTGGCTCGGCGGCGGCTTGCCACCATTGGCCTGATGGCGCGGACACTGTTGGGCCACCGTTGGGCCAAGGGTGGCATATGCTGATATAGGTGGCTTGCCACCGATGGCGGGTCAGTGGACAAAACAACGTCGGCCCGACGGCGGTTTGCCACCGTTGGCCTGATGGCATGGCCACCATCGGGCCAATGTCGGCCCAACGGCTCTGTGCTATCTGGTTTTCATGGTAATAGAATATTAGTGCCATAGCCCTGGTGTAATAGCTAAATTGAATATTAGTCACGCAGTACTTATATAAATAATACTTAATAGCTGAATGGAATATTAGTGACACAGTCCTGTAGTAATAGCTAAATGGAATATTAGTGATGTAGTACTTATATAATACTTAATAGCTACATGGAATATTAGTGACACAGTACTGTGGTAATAGCTAATGGAATATTAGTGACACAATACTGGTGTAATACTAAGAGCAAAATGGAATATTGATGACACTGTACCCATGTGATGAGTCTGCGCCTTTGATAATCATTTCTATCCTTCTTACTCACATACAGTCAAAGCTGCTGAACCCCCAGATGACGAAATCAAGACTTCGCGTAGGTGCCATTTATATCAAATATTCTCAGAGGCATAACTCCTCTACATTGTCGAACTGCAAACATGGGCAAACAATTTCTCTGTGTCATACTTTGTCCATGCTAAATCTTTTATATGCAGTTCTTTATTTTGTGCTTACAATTTAAAGATTTCCTGTAAGCATGCGAGAACAATTTTGCGTGTGCAATATTTAAATTTCTGGCTATGCCCCTCATTATTATTGTCAGATGCGTTGTCTGAGGCCCAAGAGCATTCAGATTATGTCTTACAAGAAAAGAGTTGAAAAAAACGTTTGGCCAATCGGTTGATGTCGATGTGTAAATTTTCACATTTTTACTTTAGCACAAAATCATACATATCTGATAGTCCACGGTCTTTCACACTGCCACGCACTCACAGAATAACGCCAAGATTGAGAAACAATACGCTTCTACTGGTTTATTACAAAACCTATCCGCTCTCTGCGGCATCAACCGTCAACTGACCCACCCCCCCTAACTCACTAGGTCCCACGTCGCCTCTATAGGCGGGTGAGGGGTGTGCTAGGCACACGCAGTAGAGGGCAGCCCAGTCAGGGCTCTGCCCAGTGGCTAGAGTGCCACCACCTAGCACTGTTCAGTGTAACTGCGTAGGTCTGCAGAGTACTGTCTGCCGCCACCACATGGTAGTGGAGCTCATGTACAGACTGCTACACATGCATACTTTTGATGCATTTTGTGGGATGGATTTAATAGGCCCCCTACATGTAATAACATACTGAACACGCAGACAGCAATAATTATTTGACTTGCTACCAAAAAAAGAAATAATTATTTATCACCATCGTAACGTTGCAGAGAATGACCCATATAGAATTAGAAGAAATCATGTATTTGCCAACAAAGAACAAACTAATAAAAAAATGAACATTCCTTTTTTTTAAACACTTTTGATTATTTTGTTTCTGTTTTAAAGAAAGAAAGAAAGAAACAACAAATTGAGATTTTCATCAATAACATTCCTTTTCAGCAACGGCGGCCATTGCCACGGGTGCAACGGTTGGAGCGATAGTTTTCATCATCGCCATTGTAGTCACCGCTATCCTCATCCAGAGTATGTACAACACTTGGCACTACTTTTTTGTTCGTTTAATTGGTAAACATTTATTCATAAGAAGTATACACCTTTTACGCTTATCTTCCGGCCGTATGCATTGCAGATATTTTACACTGGATTTCTATTAATTTTGAATAAAACTGACGTGATGCACTGCACGTACCGGCAAACTCAATGCATTGTTAATGGCAGTGAGCAATCATCATACAGAAAAAGTTAAATATCTCTAAAACCACAACACCTAGAAACAAACTGATTGGAATACACGTAAGCCCCGTTTACACGGGCGATTTAAAACGTTTCATATGAACCCACTTGCCAAGATCGACTCACATTTGCCGTGTAGATGCACCTCTGTGGCGTTTTAGGGCTGAATCGATTCATATAAAACGCTTCATCTATACCACCTCGGGAGGTGGTTTATTTGAAGCGATTCAGCTGGTTCCCGGCAGTGTTAGGGCCCGATTAGGTGGTCGCCGGCTACAGGCGCACCACAGGCTGCTGGTTCCCGGCACCAAAACACTCTTTAAACTCTGTCCGTGTAAACGCACCTCAAAAACGCTTCATATAAATCGCCTTGTCTAGAACGTTTCACAATTCCCCGTGTAAACATGGCTATAGAAAACATGTTTTTTACCAAAAAGATTATATTAAATTGATACGGTTAGGGTTCTGGATTTCTATCAATTTTGAATAAAACGGATGTTTTGCACTGCGCGTACCGTCAAACTCAATGGGTTGTTTACTGTTTTATATCGCCACAATGGCCGCGCATCCGGTTTATGACGTCACGTGAATACCCTATATTCCCTCTTTAACCCCGAACAGAACGAAGACACAAAAACGGCAAAGACCCGCCAGAGACGGAGGCGATCGCAAAGGGACCCTTCAGTGACATTCTCCCACCAGATGACCCCGCTTACAAACACCCACAACCAGACGACTGGACCCTCTCAGGGACCCCTCTCAGGGTCCCAAACTCGAACGGACAGAATGTCGGCTTTGCCGTTTCCCCGGACGATGTAGAAGACAAAAAGGCAGAGTTGGCGAAGAGAACTGTTACTCCACCACCAGCCTACACAATGGCCGACTCACAGCTGACCGGGAACGAGGCGGGACGGGGATTCCCCGCCCACGTCACGGCGAGCACTCAGCCGCTTGGTGGGAATTCCCAAACCCAGGAAGGGAACCCCGGGTTTCCCCTGTTGCCGCCGCCTGTTGGGAATTCCTCGCACCAGCAGGAAGATGGGAACCCCGAGTTTCCCCCGTTGCCGCGTCACGCGGTGGCGCCCCCTCGTGGTTCACCGCCACCACCACCGACGGCGCCTCCTCCCACTGATTACCCGGATGTTGTAGCAGCACATCCGGGGATGCAGAGAGTGTTGTCACAATCGAAACCCGCCTCCCCACGTCCCATCCTCGACACTGAGGTGTGATAGGAGGCTAAACAAATCACACTAATATGAATAATGCCTCGGTCGCAAATGCGTTATGGCGTGCTTGCGGCGACCATAAATCGCTGCATCGGCCATACTGTATGGTGACCGCCCGTTGACGGGGATCGTACGTTTTTTTGCTCGCCACAAGGTATTGCGCTTTTTTAAAGTCAGAGTTATCTTAACTTTGGAAAATCACAAAGCCGCAGGCCCCAAGGAGGCCACAACACTGTATGGTCACCTTTCTTTACATCAATGAATATCAATATGGTACAATATTCATGTTGGTGTGATCAATATTAAGAAAGTTACCTTTTTATATATTAAATACGTGCATAAAGTTAAGGACAAACCCCAAGGTGCCTTGCGGTGACCGTACAATTTGTGAATAGATAAACCGCAGACCACAACGCCGTAACATTTGTAAAAACTGCAATGCACACCACAGGCTGCAGCACCATATGGCAACTGCAGCATTTGTGACCTAGGCATAAGCAATGCTTAGGACCGACCCCCACTCCATATTTTGTGTATTTGTTTCTGCTGGTGTTCAAGCACGTTGTACTAAATTTACAAATGCGTTTTTTAACAGCATAGTCCTGACTTTTTTGTTGGTAATAGATTAAAAGAAGCATAGGCCTATACTATTCCATTCAAGAAATTTTAAATAATTATAAAAGAAAAATATAAACTGGTCCCAGTGCCTTCTCCCATGCTTTACAGTACTCAAGGTGGAACAGGAAACAAGCTTGACGACTATTTGTGTCATACTCATCACCAGTGGACAATCTATAAGCACAGATTTGTCCAGAACCAGTTTCAGCAGTACTGAAACCTATACCTGGCTGATAGCTGGTTCTGGTTTCTGGTGAATCTGATAGGTAAAACATCGGAGAAGGCACTGGGTCCATGCAATTTATATCAATTCCACAGAAACAGCTGTTTCCAGTTTCTGGATTTTGGTGAATTCATTTTCCCACTGTACGACTACAGCCCTGTTCACACACACAACTTTAGGCCGACTTAGATAAGGCGAATTAGATGAAGCGAATTAGTGGCGCGTTCACACACACCGAGTATTGGGGCGGTTTAAGCCAGAAATCTATATCTGCGCATGAGCAAGTCCATACTAACCAGCGCCAGTTTCGGTTAGTCGATGTCGCCACAAGAGTGTGGGTTCGACCTAGATATGTATGGACTGAATCGTATTGGTTTGGAACGGTCAAAACTTCTGCTGGGCAGTGAAAACCTAAAAATAAATGATGAAAGAAATATCTGTGCACAGCTAGCTCTATCATAGACCAAATTATATAATATGCGCTTTTGATCGCCCGGAAAGTCAACAAACTCAGGTCTCGACTGCGCATGCGTGTGACATCCATAAACTGGCTCATCTAAGCCACTACCGTTCACACTAGTAACTTGGGCCGACTTAAGCTAGTTCGGTTCATATAAGCTACCTCGCGACGCGGTTTACATGAGGCGAACTAGTCGAGGCGAATGAGCCCTAATCCGCCTTAGCGTCGCGTCCACACGGCGAATGTGAGCCGAACTAGACAAGGCAAATTAGTTGAGGTGACTTAACGCCCGTGTGTGAACACGGCTTTAGTCTATGGGTATTGTTTATATACACACATGATTGTCATTAGCCTCCCCCTTGTGGGGTCGGCATTAAAGATAGGCATATACAGATTTGTACTAGATGACAGATTCACTCCTCGTACCCAGAGTAGGCGTGAATGACAACCCTGCTTAAAGGGACCAGATATAGGTCGCTGAGACATTACCCATACTCCGACAAATGCTCTCCAAGCATACGTTTGCCAGTTTTCAGTTTATGCAACTACATATGTGGGGGGAGAGTGCTGACATTGTATAATATTACTGGATGCTCGGCCGCATGAACACCAGATAATACCATACAACTCTTCTCCTTCATATCAACTGTGATGCTGTTATTCAAACCCAGACTATCAACTCATTAACCACTCCTAAGGAAGAATGAAGACAAGTCACACAGATGAACAGTGGAGAAGTTGTGCTTTAATGGCATCAACTCCTGTCCACCTCCTAGTGACTTATCACCCGCACCCTTTACCTTCTGTCCATACAGAATCTCATTACCACTTTAGCCTGTATAGAAATCAGTGCCTACAGCCCATTGGACCTGAGTCCTATGGCTGTGTACACACTCAATTGGAATATATGAATTTTGCTAGCATCAGACAGAGTGTCTGAGGCCCTGCTCTAGAGTAGATGTGTCTCACTCAAGAGACAGGAGTAGAGTGAGTTCTCTTCAGTGTGTCTGAAGCAGAATCTTGAATAATTAATCAATCTCAAAGTGAGGCTAATGTGGTCAGAGGGCCAAGGTAGATGTGGTTGACTGAGCATCCCCACAGCCAGCCAATCAGGCACCCCCACAGCCTGGATGGGCGACACCCCCCAGTGGTGGTGGCTGTCACTCAACCCAGCTGCAGGTGGTGCCCTGGGTGTATATGCAGATTAGGCTGGTGGGCCTGCTCAGTGGTCAAGGGTGAACAGGTAGTTGCAACAGTTACAAATATATTTATATATATATATATATATATATATATATATATATAACTAGCTACTTTTTGTGTGTATAATTGATTAAATCATGTAGATTAATAGACTTTAAAAGTTGAATTGAGAGCTTTCTGGGGCTGCCATCTTGGTGGTTGCCATGGCTTCCCCTGTGTGTGGGGAACCCTTCTAGGTCATGTGATGAGGGAATCCCACCTATGATGTCATTCATACATCACATACCTTAACTCTCCTCCCACATGTTCAGTGGCATGAACTGAACAAACTAAGCAAAGGTATGTTTGGAGAGCTTTTGATGCTTGATTCGTTTGTACCTGGGTGAGGTATAGCCGGCGACTTTAAAGTGACCCGTTATACCTCATGGAGAAAACAAACAAACTCGCAATGGCCATAGGTGGTGCATGATTAGTACTGAACTTTGCCACTCCGGTGTGTAGAGTGACCTAGATTCGTCATGTGACAGCTGGTGTTTTGATTGTTTAAATTGTTTAAATTGTTTATAGTAGTACATATAGGAAGTATATTTGCTGTAATGTAAAATATGTGTTATAACAATTTTATTGCAGATTTTATTCACAAACTTATGGGGGGGGGGGACCTGGCATGTTGGCCGAATCGGTAGAGTGCGAGCTTCACGTGTGGGAGATTAGGAGTTTGGTTACCGATCAAGTCAAACCAATGACTTATAAAACTTATACTTTTCGCTTCCTAACCTGGCGCTCGACATAAATAGGATAGGGCAAGGACTGGTTAGCTCAGTGTCAGGATAATGTGACTGAGTGGGATGAACGAGGTTTTAAGCTTTAAACAAACTTCAAGTATACAAGGCTGTAGTTCTCACATCCTTGCTCTATGCCTCTGAATCATGGACAACACACTGTTGTCAAGCTAAGCAACTAAACCATTTCCACCTAGCTGTCTAGGGAAACTTATGAATATCAGGTTGCAGAAAAAGATTTTTAGAGAGGCCAAAAATAGGCAGCATTGGCTCATGGTCATGATTGCACAACTTAGGTGGGCTGGCGATGTAGTCCACATGGATGAGGATAGAATAACAAAAGCTCTCTTCTCCCATGAACTTGTAAAAGGACGCAAAAATCAAAGTGGTCAGATGAAAAGATTCAAGGACTGCCTTAAATACAACCTGAAGAAATGTAATTTCAACACTACAACCTGGGAAATAGTGGCCAATGACAGGAGTTCATGGCATGCTTCTATTCGTAAAGGCACGACACAGTTTCAAACTGATAGTATATCTCAAGCTAAACAAAAGCATCAGTAGAAAAAAGATCAGCTCCTTAATCTACCAGACTCTGACAGTGGTTACACACACATATCCAACGTGCCACCACACATTCTGAACACACATTGGACTCATCAGTCATCGACGAGTTCACAACAAATGATGAGTTGCTGTCATCATTGCCACTGATGGACAACCAAGAAGAAGAAGATAGCATGATTCTGTACCCTGCTTCAATGTGAGCTTAGAGTATTTGGACGCTTTGTGAATGAGGCTGGAAATGGAGAGACCGGTGGTGTAAGATTAAAAGTGCATCTATCTTCAAAGAAAATTATCGATGGGATAGAATTATCTGTTGAAGATAATGATCAAGGACATTCTTTGCGGTCCTCACATTTTATGTAATTAAATCTACCCTCAACTCTGCTTATTACAATTGTACAATCTGGTGGTTTTAAAGTTGCATAGTCCGATGGTTTTAAGTTTATGTCATTTCCTGAGATAAATATATTAGGTTGATCGTTATAATCTACCTTACTTTAGTCTGAAGTAACTTTTATTTTATATGGCTAACTTTTGAGCTATCTGAAGTGAAAATGTGCTAAATTAGTTTTGTCAAGCATGCCAAAACTCTGACACCATAGGCTTCTGCAGGAACAGGTTCTATTAAATTACCTCAGTACTCCCTTCTGTGTGGTGACAAATGTTTAATAAGTGCACAGGTATCTAAGTTAGATATGTAGAAGGAAAATAATCTAGATAATTGTTTGGTTTTGAAAGTTTGATGTTTTCATCGGACTATGTAACTTTTAATTTGTGTCATATTTGTCTACATAAATATATTAAGTTGACTGCTATAATCTACCTTACTTTAGTTTGAAGTAATTTTGTTTTATGAATGTGTAGCTTTGGAGATGTTTTAAAATGAAAGCACCCACTATTGTGACATGAATTTTGTATGATCAAATTTAGGTTAAGTGGTTTAGTCTAATAAATTGATGCTTTGGCTGGAGTATGCAACTCTAACTCAATGCAGTTACCAATTAAGCTAATTTGGATTTTGCGCCTAGAGCAGGTTTTGAATCCACACTTCTTGCCATTCCGGGGCTAGTATGCTAACCATTACACTACCTAAGCTCCCTACTTTCATCACACTATGCACACCTACCTGTCTGTGTGGCTCTGAGAGGTTAGTGCAGACTACTACACTCGTCTCACTGGAATTGTAAGTCTTTTAAATGGTCATTTAATTCTTACAATTACATACATACAGGCAATGCACTTACATATACATACACAGGGCACGTTCAACAACCATACAGTGTGTAGCTTGTACAGGATCCTGTTCATGAACCAAGTGCTATGAGGGGAGGGGGGGAGGTGATGAAAATGGATTCTAACCCAAACCCCTTGCATTCTGGCATAGTTAGTTGGTTGTTGTTTTACATCATAGCAACATCTAAAGCTGTGTTCACACGGGCAAAATGTAAAGCGATTTAGACAAGGCGAATCATATGAATCAATTTAGTTTGAAAGTGTTTCGCGTTCACACGGGCAGTGCGTGAGTTGGTTAAAGGCGGAAGTGGATATCTGCGCATGAGCAAGTCCAGTCTGACCAGCGCCAGTTTTCGGTTAGGCGACGTCACCACGAGAGAGTGGGTTCGACCTAGATATGTATGGACTGAATCGTATTGGTTTGGAACGGTCAAAACTTCTGCTGGGCAGTGAAAACCTTAAAATAAACCATAAAAAAATATATGTGCACCTCTAGCAGGTTCATAGACCAAATGATATAATATGCGCTTTTGATCGACCAGAAAGTCAACAAACTAAGGTCTCGACTGCGCATGCGTGTGACGTCCTTAATCCACCTCAAGTAAGTCGGTTGCGTTCACACGGGCGATCTAAGTCGATTCATAAAATTCGCTTCGTACAAACCACCTACAGAGGTGGTTTATAAATTCCGGCTTATATGATTCGAATCAGCCCTAAACCGACTCAGACGCGCGTTCACACGCCAAATCTGAGCCGAACTAGGCAAGTCGATTCATATGATTTGAATTAACTGCCCCATGTGAACACGGCTTAAGACCAGCGTTGAAAACAAGCACCCTCACGGCAGCTTATACGTTAAGGGCAGAATAAATAAATACCTTGTCAATAAAAAAAGAAAAGAAAAAAAAGGATCATATCAGGACGGCTCTGGGATAGTGTGCTAGTCATTACACTACATAGGCTCCATGATGTCATCACCCTACCCACGCCTGTCTGGCTATGTGGCTCGTTTTCCGAGAGGCCAGTGCCGACCTATATCGAAGCCAAGTTTTCTGATTATTATTGCCATTAAGGTGTTTATTTTGATGAAAGGCGACTTAAAGTTACATGGTCCGATGGCGTTCAAATTTTTGTCTTATTTTTTAGATAAATATATCAAATTGATTATTATGAACTACTAATCATTAGTCCGGAGTCATTTTGATGAAAAATTACTAGTTTTGAAGCAATTTGACAAGCTTGCCAAAAGTCCTGTGGCTATGAACCAGATGGTCATCTCGTGGTCACCACGTGATGTGAGATGACCTACTAATCCTGGAACCTGACAGGGCTGCAGGTAGGTATTTTTGTTTGGGTTGGTAAATTCTGGGAACGGATTGGTGCTATAGGGTTTTTAACAAAATATTATTTTGTAGAAAGGTTAATTTGATTTATATCTATCGAATTGACCAAGTAGCATCGAACATCACATATACACCAGTATATGATTGACATCGCCCCAATGACAGAAGTTTAAAAACATCAAATTATGCAACCACCCACCAAACTGCACATTCTATGATTCAGCCGGGCCTGAGCATTAATGATTTGACGGGATCCGCCGCAATTGTGCAGGGTTCCAGATTTAATGCTATCATTGCAGCAGGCATTCTGGTCATGCCTATGTGTTATCGTTTGGATGGGATCCATCGCAAATGCGCCGTTCCACAACGTATGCGGCGGAGGACGGCGTGGGGTTGTAGCACCATATCAGTTTCTACACTCACCTATGATGAATTGGACGCTCTGTGATCCAGAACTGTCCGCTGGCACATACGCTGCGGAAGGGCTGCTGCCGTCATAGCATTAAGCCCAGAACCCGGAGCATTTGCGATGGATCCTGTCCAAACGATAATGCATGACCAGAACAGTTGCTGCCATCATATCATTAAACCTAGAGATCTATGCATTTGCGGCGGATCCCGTCAAGCCATTAATGCTCAGGTCTGGCTGGATCGTAGAATATGGCTGATGCCATCATAGCATTAAGCTCAGAACCCGGCGCATTTGCGATGGGTCCTGTCCAAATGGTAATGCATAGGCACAACCAGAACGGCAGCATCATATCATTAAAGGGGGAAACCTGTGTATTTGCGGTGGATCCCATCAAACTATTAATGCTCAGGCCCGGTTGATGTGGCCAGCATGGAACGGCTGCTGCATTAGCTAATACAAAAGATTTGAAAGTAAAAAACTTTCAAATGCACATATCTCACTCCATATAGTTCACTCCTTTTTACATTCAATAACAAAAAAATGTTTTCCTTTTATATACAGTGTAACTGACAAATTTCAAACGGATGCATACAAAACACATACATGCGCATCCTCACATACATTTAGACCCCCAAAGATATGCGTACTGTTTGCATTTCTTATGTATATATTATTGCTGTGTTATTATTTACTGTTATGTCATCCATGTCTCATCCTCCCTCATACCATGCATAGTGCCGATGACAGATGCAATTTTAATTGACAAATGTAAAATTTTCAAAACTTTAATTACCTAAATTGATTAATTATAGTACGTATTATTAATTATGCAGATATAAATGGGCGGAGTATCGTTATTCTTATTTATTTCCATTATATTACTTTGATATATTATTGTCCAATCGCTGACTTGCCCGGATTTGCCCCGTTTGCCCACTACTAGTGCCACCAGCGGGCGCTTCCGCTGCTAACTCTTCCCGGCAAGTCACTTCCATTCGCGATTTCAAACTTGCCGCGATTTCAAGCATGCCGAGAGTGTCAAGATGGACTCGACCACGTCCGCAATGTCAGTGCTAACATTGGACGACCGTGAAAGGAATGCAAGGGAGGCGATCGACAACATTAAAGCCGAGATGCGAGTAGCCGACCTGGAGGACTAACTGGAGGCGCTGAAGGAGGAACGTGGGAGACGACGAACGAGGCCATGGACGACCGCGATAAATGACGACGGACGACGGGGCGCCGATCGGGCCGACAACACCAACGATCATACTTCCACCACTGATCATACTTCTATCCTGCACATGACAAGGGACGATATGCTACGCACGGACGACTGAAGACAGACGACGGACTGTACACTGCCACCACCTACGTGGACCCAAGGATCGAATCGTGACGACGGGCACTCGACTTTCGGGCGATCGCGTCGACGGTTGAGAGGGTCGAGCAGGCGGAGAAGATGTTCGTCTAGGTCGAGCAGTGATGGCAGCTCTTCACGACGCAGGAGAAGTAAGTGGTCACTTAGGAAGTACGGGCAAGGGAAGGACGTGCGGAAAATGAACGCCCACAAACTCGTAAAAGCCTCCTGTCAATGGTGCCTGGACATTCCCTGCCTGACGATAGCTGACTACAGGGCGTTCATCGAGCACATCAGTTTTATCTCCTCAAGAGCTAGGGATGACCACTACAAGGACATTGCACACGTGGACCACATACTTGCTATCCGCAAGCTGGGTGAGAACATTGGGTTTGCGGCCTTCTTGAAGGCGCACCAAGACGAGTGTATCGAACACTACGGTCCTCATAACATGAAGCCGAGGAAGGCCGCAAGCTGGAACCACAGTGCGGGGAAGCGTTCACCGGGCAGAGCAGCGCGTAGGTCACGCTATGCATGGAACAGTGATTATAGTATGTATTATTAATTATGCAGATATAAATGGGCGGAGTATCGTTATTCTTATTTATTTCCATTATATTACTTTGATATATTATTGTCCAATCGCTGACTTGCCCGGATTTGCCCCGTTTGCCCACTACTAGTGCCACCAGCGGGCGCTTCCGCTGCTAACTCTTCCCGGCAAGTCGGGCGTTCCGATTGTCGATTCTCTCACGCTTGCTCGCTATGTGGTTCCAAGACACACACCCGCTCGAAATGCAAAGATTGACATGTGCAGATCAGGCGATCTAAAAACGTTGGTTGCCAGACAGCTGAGCCGGACACTGCTGTGGTCGCTGTCATTGATTTTCCCAATAACGCCCCTGACTGTTCTGACTATACGCCTAACCTAACCAATACTGACATGATTCGTTCCCTGTTGACAATGATCATATTAATGTTACCCATGATGTTTCAGATGGGGTTGATGCAGTTGGTCTCGGGAAGGTTAGGGAGACCCAGTTACAGGGGGGAGCATTAGTTGATGGATTACGCTGGCTGCAACCAGCTGGGGCCAGTCGTGACGATCGCTTGTTCGTCGAGCAAGGCGATCTTAGTAGCCTCCTCGTTCACATTTGGGAACGGGAGGGGGAGCCACCCGTGACGATTGAGGTCACCAATGAGTGTGTGGTTGGTTCCTGTGAGTGCGTCCATAAAATTGCCTGTGTCGCTACTCAGCTTAGACCCTGTAGAATCTTTGCTGAGCTATTTTTGCGGGGCGACACCGACCCCGATTGGTTATATATTATGATCGGAGTTACGTTCGGTTTTCGGGTGGTTAACCCCGGCTGCGCAGTTAGTTACCTTCCAACGAAGACTCGCGGTAAGTCAACCTGGGAGGGTGACATTATTGACAGGAAGTTTCTGAATGAGGAGCGTGATGGTGTCATCTCCATCATCGATGTGCCCGCATCATGTACTCACGATGCATTTGTCATCCCCAAGGACGACGGCCGCGGTCGGGTCGTCATCGATTGTAGTATGCCCCCAGGGGTTTCTGTCAATAATTTCACGGACCAGGTCTGCCAAAAGTTTTCTTACAGAGGTCTGGATGACGTGACAGACATGTTGGAACAGGGTGACGCGCTTGGAACCGTCGATATCAAGGACGCATATAGGGCTGTATCGATCCACCCCGAGGACCGGCAGCACCAGGGTCTCCGATATAGGAGAACTGGCGAGTGAGACTTTACTTACTTTCTTGACAACCGCCTCAGCATGGGCCTTTCATCTAGCCATTACATTTTCTCAAAAATTTCTGATTTTGTTGTTAGATGCTCTGTTCGGGAGGGCCTTGATTGAGTAGTTAACTACTTAGACGACTTTTGCATCATGGGTGGTACCAGGCTCGAGGTCGAGCGGGGCCAGATGATATTGATAAGGATCCTTAGGAGGATGGGATTCTTTGTGAGTTTCAAGAAGGTAAGTAAAGCCGGCACCAAGGTCCGGTTCCTTGGGATTGATGTTGACTCCGTGAGTCTTGAGCTCAGCCTTCCACATGATAAGTTATTAAAAACAAGGGAAGTCCTACACAGGCTCCGTGGGCGTAGGAAAGCTTCCAAGAAAGAACTTGAACGGGTTGGTGGCCTTCTTGCTCACTGCGCTAAGGTTATCAGGGGCGGTAGGACATTTACCAGATGTATCTACGACTTGATGGCCAAGTTAAAGCAACCCTACCATAGAGCCCGACTAAATAAGGGAGTGAAGGATGACATAGACTGGTGGTTGAACTTTGCTAGTACGTTTAACGGCAAGGCCAAGATCTTGGGGAAGTTCGCCCCCGTTATATCATCGTATAGCGATGCTTCCAACTGGGGGTTCGGGGCGCTACATGGGAACGATTGGTTAGTGGGCTCCTTCATGGACGGAGCCAGCAAGCATCTTGAGGCCTACGCCGGCCACCACCATCTCATCCCCCCCTCTAGCGTCGGTACATCACACATTAATGTCCAGGAAATGTGGGCTGTCTATGCGGCCTGCCTTCGTTGGGGTGCTGGCTGGGCCAATAGCACCATCATGATTGTGACCGATAGTGCTGTGGTTCAGGCAGCACTGAACACGGGCAGGTCGAGATGTAAGGGCATTATGTTTTTTCTCCGCAGACTATTCTGGCTTGCTGTTGAAAATAACTTCGTCTTTAGCTCCGTTTATATACGTAGTAGCCTAAATGTTATCTGTGACACGCTAAGTAGATTAAATCAGAATGACAGCACGGACAGGATTAGGGCAGTGGACGTTGCTGGTGCACTCTGCTGTGGCCACGTCTTTGATGCCTCGTTTGTCTCTTGCAGGGATAGCGGCGCTAAAAGACGAACAGCTGGGATATCAGTGCCAGTGTTACGCCAGGAACTCGGCCATCGCAAGGGGGGGGTGCAAATTCAGAAATATTTAGATTATGTTGATTCATTTAATTCATCCAGGGCCCCTATCCCCTGTTCCTGCGAGCAGGTTGCCCTCTCTGCTACGTGGCTTGCCCACTCCTTGAAATACCGATCTATCCTCAATTACCTGAGCGGCCTTAACTAGTTTCTGAGGCAAAACGGTGAGCCTCCTATCGACTATAAAGGTTTTGTTTTGGCCGCCACTTTGAAGGGGATCCGTTGGGTCAAGGGGGATGCTCCTCGACGGGCGATGCCGCTGCTCCCGCACATGTTGCGAAGAATTTTTGCTCTCCTAACAGATAACCCAGGCCACGTTGCATGGAGGACGGCTGTTCTATGCTCCTTTAGAGGTCTGTTGCGGAAATTGCAGGTGACAATGTCGGACTCTACTCTGCTGAGATCTGACTTTGTTTTCCACGACTGGGGGATGCTCCTGACGGTTCCCCGTTCAAAGACGATCCAATTCACTGAACGGGTGCTTGAGATTCCTATTGCCAGGTGCTGCGACACTGATGTCTGTGCTGTGCATTGGACTGAGAGACATTTCAGTCAAATCCAGGCAGACCCATCTGATCCTGCCTTCCAGATCCCATGTCTGGCTGGGCTCTCCTGTCCCCTTCCGTAACACGTCTACCAGGAGACCTTAAATAGATTTGCCACTAGGGCTGGGCTCGCCGCGTCCACCCTCTCGTCCCACTCCCTTAGGAGGGGGGGCTGCACTTTCCTTGCTATGTGTGGGGGCCACAATCGAGGAGCTGAAGGTCAGAGGTGATTGGGCCTCCGAGACAGTGTATAGCTACCTGACGACCCCCCTGGGGACTCGGATAGTGAACGACTTGAGGGTGGTCGCGGCCCTCTGTTCGGATGAGTCGCGTGTTGGGTTGGAGGGAGACGCTTAGGCTTCTCCTTTGGCCTGTTATCTCGCTATGCCAGATGCTCAATAAAAGTGTCCGACCCAACACGCGTCTGTATCCTTCCTTTCCTTACATAGCCATACTTTATAGTACGTATAATTAATTATGCAGATATAAATAGGCGGAGTATCATTATTCTTATTTATTTCCATTATATTACTTTGATATATTATTGTCCAATCGCTGACTTGCCCGGATTTGCCCCGTTTGCCCACTACTAGCGCCACCAGCGGGCGCTTCCGCTGCTAACTCTTCCCGGCAAGTCACTTCCATTCGCGATTTCAAACTTTTACCGGTATGCCTGTTATCTCGCTATGCCAGACGCTCAATAAAAGTGTCCGACCCAACACGCGTCTGTATCCGTCCTTTCTTTACATAGCCATACTTTATATTTATAGAATTGACCAAACAGAATTGAATATCCAACATGGCGGGAAGGGGCAACATCCACCTCAATTCCCCTTCCCCTCTATGGCCCTACAAAGTAGGCCTACTTGGTCAGGGGAGGCTAATGAGGTCACAACATTGGCCTAATTGGTTAATGGCCTCCCTGCATAATGGGTGTTTCAAAGTGAGTGTCCAATGGGTTGAGGTTATAAATTCACGGGTTATTCTGTATATGCTGTCCCAAATCATTAGCTAATGCACGAGTATCTAAGTTGGATATATAGGATCAAATGTAAGTAGTTTTTTTAATTTGGACAAAATTATATTTCATCGGACCATGCAACTTTAACCAGTGAAACAAGTCAAATGCCATCTTTCACGTATCTGATTGATTGGTTGGCTGAAAGTTGCATCAGAAGACAGTTTTTTAGTACTGGTTGTTGGAGTTTTACGTCCTGGCAACATCTAAAGTCATATCATGACAGGTACCGAATTGTGACACTGACAGTGCACACTCATGGCGAGTTTATAGTGCTGCTTCACTGGGAAATTAGCCTGCCAGCACCATGACCCGATATCACACTCAGTCACATTATCCTGACACTGAGCCAACCTGTCCTTGTCGGATTGGTAGTGGAAATCATCTTTAAAAGTTTAAGACCTTTTACGCACAAAGTTAGTTCTTGTCACTGCCATCAGAGGGAGTGTTAGTGGTGGAAAGCCTCTATAACTTATAAGACCATTTCAACAGCATGCTGAATAATGACTTGCAACCCATACATTGATTTTTGTAACAGCGATCAGAGGGCGGGTTGGTAGTGGAAATCATCTAGTATAAACCATTTCTCACAGAGCATGCTGCAGAATACCCGGGCTTACATGCTATGGACAGTATAAATACAGCCTCAATAAAAAAAAAAAAAAAAAAATGTAAGCTGCTACAGACAATATTAGTTCTTACCACTTCCATCAGAGGGCGCAGTGACTGTGGGTGGACATTTTTTATAACTTATAACAAGTCTTATAATATAAGACTTTAAAAAAAATATTAAAAAATTGGAGGCGGTTCGAGAAATCTTATTTACCGATCTTCTTGTGCCTGATAGCGTGATAAGACGGCGTCCATGTCAATCAGAACGCATGCGCAGACGACAACTTTCCACCGACCCGGATGCACGCTTTGAACACGGAGTACAGTTCTAAAATGGAGCAATTCCTCTCACTGGTCTTAGCGCTAGGTAAGTGAATGTGGGGATCAATCTGTGGATGTCGGCTGTTGCTGTTGTTGTTGCTGTTGTTGTTGTCGTCTACATTGCCACAGCGAGATTCTATTCCATTCCATTGGTTCCACCCAGCAAATGGCGTCAGGTAACAACGAGGCCATACTAAGTAGGCCACGGAAACGCTGACCCGCTTACTTGTAAATTGTAGCCACCTCACCCCCTCCTTTCCTACTTTCTCTTCCCTCCTCTCTCCCCACTGTTTTTCTCGCCCATTCTCGCCTCCTTTTCTCCCGCCCCCTCCTTCCCCTTTCTCCCCCCCCCCCCTTATTCTCCGGCCCCTCCTTCCCCCTTCTCTCACCCTTATTCTTCCTTCTCTCCCCCATATTCTCCCGCCTCCTCCTCCTCCCCTTCTCTCCTCCTTATTCTCCTGCCTCCTCCCTCCCCCTTCTCCCCCCTTATTCTCCTGTCCCTCCTTCCCCCTCCTCTCACCCACCTCATACTCCCGCCTCCTTCTTCCCCCCTTCTCCCCCCCCCCCCCCCCTTATTCTCCGTCCCTCCTTCCCCCGTCTCTCACCCCTTAATCACCCGCCTCCTCCATCCCCTTCTCTCCCCTTATTCTCCCCCGCCTCCTTCTTCCCCTTCTTCCACCTTCTCTCCTCCTAATCTCCCACACATCCTCCTTCCCATTTCTCTCCCCTTTATTCTCCTGTCCCTCCTTCCCCCTTCTCTCCCCTTTAATCTCACGCCCCTCCTCCTTTCCCCCTTCTCTGCCTCCATTAATCTCCCCCTCCTCCTTCCTCCCCGTCTCTCCCCTTAATCTCCCGCCATCCTCCTTCCCCTTCTCTCACCCCCATATTCCTCGCGCCTTCTCCTTCCCCCTTCTTCTCCTCCATAATCGCCCGCCCCCACCTTCCTACCCCTTTTCTCCACATTAATCTCCCGCCTCCTCTATCCCCTTTTGCTCCCCCCTAATCTCCACCCCCTCCTTCCCCCTTCTCTCCCCCTTATTCTCCTGTCCCCTCCTTCCCCCGTCTCTCCCCCTTAATCACCCGCTCATCCTTCCCCTTCCTCCTCCTTCCCCCTTCTCTCACCCCCTTATTCTCCCTTCCCTCCTTCCCCCGTCTCTCCCCCTTAATCTCCCGCCTCCTCCTTCCCCCTTTACTTAAAGGGGCAGTAACATGATCGCACAACTTTACTTAAAGGGGCAGTAACATGATCGCACAACTTTACTTAAAGGGGCAGTAACATGATCGCAC
Organism: Branchipolynoe longqiensis; assembly: GCA_030323885.1. NCBI lineage: Eukaryota > Metazoa > Annelida > Polychaeta > Phyllodocida > Polynoidae > Branchipolynoe > Branchipolynoe longqiensis. The sequence goes on along the minus strand of JASIRB010003567.1, from coordinate 19,422 downwards.
AACTTTACTTAAAGGGGCAGTAACAGGACCAAACCAACTAACTTTGAAGTTGCCATGAATGCACACCATTCACAACTTCGGTACCCGTCCTGATAAGACCTTAGATGTTGCTAGGCTACAAAACCGCAACAAACAGACAACCCTAATCTGGGTTCAGCATGCAGTGTGAGTAAATACGCAGACACACACACACGCAGGCACACACACACAAACGCACACACATCCCTCAAACTTGGGACTATATGCAGATGCTGCTCCTTAGCATTCCCGGATGTGACTTGACATAAGAGGTCAAGGTCACAAGGTCACAAGGTCACAAGGTCATCGCTTATAGTATCAATTAAAGTTGCATAATCCACTGTTTTTTTGAATTTTTTTCTTTCTTAGATTAGTTGATTAATCATGGGAAATTTCAATCGTGAAAATTGGACTTCCTCATTCCACTGCTCCCTGCCCTATTCAATTCAATTCTTTTATTTTAACTCTCTGCAAGGTATGTTTACAATAAATTGAGGTGATACAATAAATGCATACAAATTCCTTACAGACAGAAAGGATCCCAGAAAAGCGATGCTTATCTAGCTGGTCTCCATGATGTGAATGAATAAGTGATGACAATAACAAATTATTAAACCTAAGCTACATTTTTAACTAATGATTATGATGAGCTACTGATGCGTCTCTTCACAGTTAGTAAGAAACAAAGTAATGATAGGAATATTATATTGATATTGTGTCATGGATTCATGTACTTACATGCAGTATCAGTAGTTATTTTGCATGTATGTTAATAGGGGTATTATATATATTCTTTACTGGTAATCGATTTAGTATGCATTGAGATAGCTTATCTTTAGTTTTTTACAGAAGTTTTTCAAAGTTTGAAGGTTTCTAATCTCTACTGGTATTGAGTTCCAGATATTGGTTCCTTGGTTTTCAGTTGTTATTTTGCCATATTTGTTTCTAGTGTGTTTGTGATGTATGTTATTTATCTGTCGTGTGTTATGGGAATGGACCTGATTGTTTTCTTTGAAGAGATTATCAAATATTTCAGGGAGGAGGCCATTCTTTTGCTTGTAAACAAATTTTGCAATGTATATTTTATAAATGTCAGTTACCATAAGTAAGTCCAGGTCTTTATGAAGTGATTTAGTTGGGGTGAGATAGTCTTTGCTATACAGTATTTTCAAGGCTCTGTTTTGTTGTGTCTGTACCTTTTTTAGGGTTGATAATTTGGCTCTCCCATACACCTCTATACCATACTGGATTTTGGAGTAAACGTATGCATAGTATAGTAATTTTTTATTTTCCTCATGTACCCGTCGTCTGATTATTTTAAATGAGTTAGCCGTTTTAATTATTGAATTATTTAAGTCATCAATATGTTCATCCCAGTTGAGGTTCTCATCTAGAATTATACCTAGGTATTTCACAGAAGGGACTCTCTTTATTGTGTTATTGTTTATCTTTATGTTGTTTAGGTAATCAGGAATGGTTGTACTTCTGCTTTTAAATATTGTGTAGCATGTTTTGTTCAGGTTTACTGTTAATTTGTTATCATTGCACCATGTAAATATATCTGAAAGGAATGTTTTAATTGAATGTTTTAGTTGTTTGGGTGAATTTGAGGTTATGAAGCCATTGGTATCATCTGCAAATAACCTTGTTTTGACATCTTGTTTTGTACAGTTGACTATATCATTTGTGTAGATCAAAAATAGGAGAGGTCCCAGGACAGAACCTTGGGGGACACCATTGCTGATTGAGTTTAGCTTGGATCGTTTACCGTTTATGTATGTAAATTGCTTTCTATTGCTTAGGTAACTCTCAAACCATTTAAGTCCCTGGCCTCGAATTCCGTTGTGCCTAAGTTTTGAGAGTAGGATGTCATGGTCTACGGTATCAAATGCTTTGCTCAGGTCTAAGTAGACTCCTGCAACATGTTTCCCATTTTCAAGGTCTTGTAGTATGTTGTCTAAGATTTCAGTCAGAGCCATTATTGCTGAGTGATTCTCTCTAAATCCAAATTGGTATTTGTATAATATTTTGTATTTGTTAAGAAATTGGTAAACTCTTTTGTACATTAGTTTTTCCATTAATTTGTTTAGGGTACTGAGTAGGCTGATTGGCCTGTAGTTATCAACTAGGTATTTCTCATTTTTCTTATGGATGGGTATTACTTTTGCAACTTTGAGATTTTCAGGAACAGTAGCATTTGCAAATGATAGGTTTATTATGTGGGAGATAGATGGTGCGAGTAGAGTGTCACACTCTTTGATTATTTTTGGCGAGATATTGTCATGTCCGCTTGACTTATTAGGATTTAATTTCTTTATTTCTTCTAGGGTTTCTTGTTCATTAATAATGCCGAGCGCCTGGCTAGGAAGCGACAAGTATCAATTTTTAAGTCATTGGTTTGACTCGACCAGGGTTTGAACCCAGGATCCCATGACTTACCAGAACGGGAGATGGACACTCAACTCATTCGGCCATTCCCGTCTTGAGTTTCTGTCATTTTTCTGTCATAAATATATTAGGTTGATTGTTATAATCTAGCTTACTTTAGTTGAAGTAACTTTTATTTTAAATGGTTGATTTGTTGTCATTCATCCCTAGCCTGGATAGGGAGGGGTTGAATCGTTTATGTATAGGTTACAGCAACTGTTAAAGCTATGTCCAATATAACCCATTAACAGATTAAACCAAACTTGAAGGGACCCTAGACATTTGTTTGGATTAACCGATCATTGGTTTAACCAAGCTTTGGCTTCAACTTTGACTTGGTTTTGGCAAAAATGTGGGTGAATTATGAATGTAATATACAATGTATGTGGACACTTTGATTATTGTTTTTTATGTATATACAGTATAACCCTGTTAAACCAAGCTCGGTTAAACCAAACGATCGGTTAATCCAAACCTTTTTCCACGGCCTGGTAAAATACTACCATTTATCATATAAAAAAGTCAGTGGGGGCTCAGATGACCTTATAACCACATGAAAGTTTGGTTTAACCATACCGGAAGTGGCCTGGCTCCTGACAATTTTGTTTGGATTAACCGATAATTTGGATTAATCGACTTTGGTTTAACTGACTATTTTATAATGATAAATGGTAGTATTTTGCCGAGCCACCGAAAAAAGTTTGGATTAACCGATTTTTGGTTTAACAGAGTTGTACCGTCCCAGCTTAAATCTGCATAGTCCGATGAAATATCAAATTTTCAAAATCAAACCAATTATCTAGATTTGATTTTACATATCGAACTTAGATACTGATGCACTTATTAAACATTTTTTTCTGCGTAGAAGGCAATACTGAGTCAATTTAACCGAACCTGTTACTGCAGAAGTCTATGGTGTCAGAGTTTTGGCAAGCTTGCCAAAACTAATTTTCCATGTTTACACTCAAAATATCTCAAAAGTCTACCATTTAAAATAAAAGTAACTTTGAACTAATGTAAAGTAGATACTAGTGATCGATCTAACCACAACAAACACAAAACACAACCACAACCCAACCCACAACACACCACACACCAACCACCCACACACCAACCCCACAAAACCAAAAAAAAAAAAACCCACAACAATTTTCATCATTTATTTGTAGGGTTCACTGCCAGCAGAAGTTTTGACCGTTCCAAACCAATACGATTAATTAAATACATATCTAGGTCGAACCCACACTCTCTCAGCCGACGTCGACAAACCCGCTGGTTAGTCTGGACTTGCTCATGCGCAGCATTCGATTTCCGGCCCAAGTACTGTCCGTGTGAACGGGCTGCTAATTCGCCTCACCTGATTCGATTTGTGTGATTCGCCTCACATTTTGTCCGTGTGAACACGGCTAATATATTTATCTCAGAAAAAATACTGAAATTCAAAACCATCGGACTTTGCAACTTTAATAAACCGCTAAATGTCTTATCAGCCAGTGTCATCGATTATCATCGTCTGGACCATTCAAATCATTCTGGTCATCAGAATTTCGAATAGAACACCCGAAGTGTCCCTAAAAGGGCCGTGTGCAAAATGATCCGTCTCCGTATCCGTCTTGGCTAGGGGTACCAGGAGTAATGACATTAGATTTGTGCTGGTACCTGTAGAGTCAGCCTGTACTGCTATCTGTAGCTACCAGTACAAGTCCTACATTATATTGTTTTTTTGGTGTTTTTTTTAAGAAAAAAAAAGAAGGTTTTTTTAAATAATCCGCCATCTCTTCCACTCCAAACACATTCATTTATGCAACCTGAGTTTGTATGATCTGCGCATGTGCAACAAAATGGTTGGTATGATCCGAGATGATTAATCGATGTCGGCCAAAGCGGCCTCAAAGCGAGGCAGGGTAAGGGGACCAGACAAACAATGCTGTGACTCAACAGCACTCTGTACACGCAGATCTTATCAGCGTAACTTTGGACACACTTGCACCGACCAGATGATCGCAAATCAAACACGGTCCTTAACTGCCGTGTTTTAATCTGTAACCCACTCACATGCACACACACACACACATTCACACAACCCCACACACATTCACACATACACTCACATGCACACACACATTCACACAACCCCACACACATTCACACAATCCCCCCCCCCACACACACACACTCACATGCACACACACATTCACACTACCCCACACACATTCACACAACCCCCCCACACACTCACATGCACACACTCACATTCACACAAACCCCCACACATTCACACAACCCCCCCACACACACACTCACATGCACACACACATTCACACAACCCCACACACATTCACACGACCCCCCACACTTTCAACACAACCCCCCCCCACACACTCACATGCACCCACTACATTCACACAACCCCACACACATTCACACAAACCCATCCACACATTCACACAACCCCCCCGACACACTCACAGCACACACACATTCACACAACCCCCCCCACACACACACTCACATGCACACACACATTCACACACACACACTCACATGCACACACAGTCACACACAACCCCACACACATTCACCCCCCCCCCCCCACACACACACGCACTCACATGCACACCACATTCACACAACCCCACACACATCACACCCCACAGCACACACATTCACAAACCCCACAGACATTCACCCCCCCACACACACACACACATGCAACACATTCAACATTCACACAACCACACGTTACACACACTATGCACACACACATTCAAAACCCACACACAAACACACACTCACATGCACACACATTCACACAACCCCCCCAACACACACACTCACATGCACACACACATGCACACACACCCCCACACAGATTCACCCCCCCACACACAACACAAGTAACACACACACACACACACACACAAACACACAATTCCCAACCCCTCCCCACACACACTCACATGCACACACACATTCACACAACCCCACACACATTAACACAACCCCCCACACACACTCACATTCACACACATTCACACAAACCCCCGCCCCCACACACAAACACACTCACATGCACACACACACATTCACCCCCCCCCCCACACACAACACTCACATGCACACACACATGTACACAACTGCACACAGATTCACCACACAACCCCCACACATCACAGCACACACACATTCTTCACACAACCCCCCCTCCCTCCACACACACTCACATGCACACACACACACTCACCAACACCCCCACACACCCCACACATATTCACACCCCACCCCCCCATACACACACTCACTGACACATACACATTCACACAACCTCACACAGATTCACACAACCCCCACACACATTCACACAACCCCCTCCCACACACACACACACATCTACAGCCAAACACACCCACCTACCTCCACACCCAAACCACCCACACACCCACATGCACACCTTTCCCCCCACACACCCACACCCATGCCAACACTCACATCTACACCAACACACACCCTCCTACTTCCACTCCTAAACCACAGACACATACCCACATAGCTCCACACCCACTCACTCCCACACCCACACCGATCGTGCCCCGGCACACTGACACTCATGTACGGATATGCTCTCCCATGTGTAGATTAAACTGGCATAGGCCGATAACAAAAATCTAATTTTCAGAAGTGAAGCACTTATCTACATTTGAACCTACATATCCAACTTATACACTGGTGCATTTATTAAGTATTTGTTGTTGTAAGTCAATTTAATATAACCTGTTACTGACATCAGAGTTTTGGCAAGCATGCCAAAATTAATTTGACATGTTTTCTTTTCTTTCTTGAAGATTTATACTGCCTTTCATGGATGAGTCTGAATAGACTTGTTTTCACTATTAAACAGTTTGTCGATAGAAAGCCTGAGCCTACACTTTTACCGACTCAAGGGATTTTTAACCTCCCACACCACATAAGCTGTGTTCACACGGGTGATTTAATCCGCTTCATATAAAGCGCCTTGCCTAGTTCGCCTCACATTTTGCCGTGTGAACGCGACGTCAAGGCGGATTAGGGCTGAATCGATTCATATGATTCGCTTTATATAAACCACCTAGCAAGGTAGTTTATATGAAGCGAAATAGCTTAGGTCGGCCCATCTCGTCCGTGTGAACCCAATCGAATTATATGAAGCGGATTAAGGACGTCACACGTATGCGCAGTCAAGCGAATCTTTTGTTTTCTTCCGGTGAGTCGCGCACGCGTTGTGATTCAACTACTCGTACCCTGCAAGGCGAAGTTCACGCACAAATAAAACCAACAGCGAGCACTTCAGGATGGCTTCGGGGAGCAATTCGCAAGATACTTGTCGCCGGGACAATTGGGACGACGAGGAAGGGCGGGTACTGATCAGTTTGTGGGAAGACGATGACGTGCAGCAGCAACTCAAGAGCTCGGGCCGCAATATTGCTATATACCGACGTTTTGCGGAGAGGCTGAGCCGGCAGTGCAGCGCAGGGAGAGCCGAGCGGAACGCCGTTGCGTGCCGAACCAAGATAAAAAAGTTTGATCCAAGCTTACAAGAAATGTCGCGACAATAATAAGTAAGTAATTCATTTGTGTGTGTTATGTCATATATTTACGATAATTGTGGTTGCTAAATAGATTAGCAGCAACCGTTTATTGCAAAATCTAATCCGCCGGCACTTGTAGTACAATGGGTGACCAAAAAAAAACTGTAACCACCGGTGAAAAAACTACAGTGGCTACCGCAACGATGAGATCTGATAAAAGTCGAGATCATATTGTCGTGTGCTACGCAAAGAACTGGGCCTAATAACAGGACATATGTGAAGATTCATGTTGGTCATTTAGATAATAGGCTAGGGGGCCGAACAAAGTAATAACAAAAGTCAGGTTTGTGACACAACACATTTGCATTTGATGGTCTTTATTAAAGTGCCAATAATTTTGGAGGCGCACAACATTTGTGCGCATTACTGTTGGTTATAGTGTTTGCACGTAAGAAAACAAAGTCGGATTAGTCGGATTAGTTAACAAAACCATCTGGATTTCATCAGTGTTTTTACTATTTTCCCAATGGTTTTGCAGCCGTAGTGGGCGGGGGCGCCAGACGTTCCGATATTATGACGATATCGACGCCATTGTGGGGACGAGGCCAACAGCTGATCCCCTGAACTACATGGACACCTGCAACCTCTCCATCCATTCAGGTAAGTGTTACCGTGGTATAGAGTGTTGTGTGTTGCTTTTCCCTAAAGATGCTCAAGAACAATTACATATACACCACTGATGTAACACATGAAATTCACACTACACAGAACATTACATAAAATACTACAGATGAAGTAGTATCCGACCACATGAACGGTTCTACATGAAGCGAATTAGTTGATATATATATATATATCACACTCAAGTTACCTATTGCTTTTGAATGATATATTAAAGTTGCATGGTCCGATGAAATATAATTTTGTCAAAATTAAAACAACTACTTACATTTGATCCTATATATCCAACTTAGATACTGATGTAATAGCTAATGATTTGGGACAGTGTATACAGAATAACCAGTGAATTTATAAACTCACCCCTTTAGACACTCACTTTGAAACACCCATTATGCAGGGAGGCCATTAACCAACTAGGCCAATCTCATGACCTCATTAGCCTCCCCCCAACCAAGTAGGCCTGCTGTGCAGGGCCATAGAGGGGAAGGGGAAATGAGGTGGATGTGTCTGTGTGTGTTTATGTGTCTGTGTTTCCTGGCCTGACTTTACAGAGACACAGAGACAGACATACACACAAACATACACACACAGACAGATATGCACACAGACATACACACACATACACAGACAGACATACACACATACCTACACACATAGATAGACACACACAAACAGACATGCACAGACAGCACACACAGTCACAGAAATACACAGACATGCACACACCCAAAACACATAGACACACAGACGCACAGACACACATACACCCGACCTGACTTTGCAGAGAGAGAGACACACACACAGACACATAGACAGCCGCACATAGGCAGAGGCAGACACACACATACATACATGCCCACACATACATACACACACATACATACACAGACAGACATACACATACAGACACACACAGACAGACACACACATACATACACAGACATACACACAGACATACACACACAGACATATACACAGGCACACAGACACACATAGATAGACACACACAGACAGACATGCACATACACCACACACAGACACAGAAATACACAGACATGCACACAACTGACATACACAGACACACATACATCCGACCTGACTTTGCAGAGAGAGACACACACATACATAGGCAGACACACATACATACACACACAGATACCCACACAGACAGACATACACAGACACACACATACATACACACACACACACAGACATACACACACAGACATACACACATATATATACACACAGACAGACACACACAGACATACATGCATAGACAGCACACACAGACACAGAAACACACAGACATGCACACACCTGACATACACAGACACACATACACCCAACCTGACTTTGCAGAGAGAGAGACACACACAGACACCCACATACAGAGGCAGATACACACACATACATTCACACACATACATACACACACAGACACACACACATACAGACATACACAGACACACACACAGACACACATACCAACACACCCATACACACATACACACACAGACATACATACACACATATATATATATATATATATATATATATGTCATGGGGGTGATGAAAATGGGAATTATTGCGCCTAGAGCGGGACTCGAACCCACATCTCTTTGCATTCCGGGCCAGTGTGCTAACCATTACACCACCTAGGCTCCCTGATATCAATACACTCCCCACGCCTACCTGTCTATGTGGTTACTTGCCTGAGAGGTCAGTGCAGACCACTACACTCGTCCCCCTGGAATTGTAAGTCTTGTAATGCTTACAATTACATACATACAGGCAATGCACTAACACATACATACACAGGGTAGGTTCAACAACCATACAGCGCAAAGCTTGTACAGGATCCTGATCACGGCAACCAGTGTCATGGGGTGATGAAAATGGGAAATACTGCGCCTAGAGCGGGACTCGAACCCACATCTCTTTGCATTCCGGGCCAGTGTGCTAACCATTACACCACCTAGGCTCCCTGATATCAATACACTCCCCACGCCTACCTGTCTATGTGGTTACTTGCCTGAGAGGTCAGTGCAGACCACTACATATATATACATGCATACACACACAGACATACACAGACAGACAGCACACACAGACATAGAAACACACAGACACACATACACCCGACCTGCCTTTGCAGAGAGAGAGAGAGACACACACACATACAGACATACACAGACACATACATACATACACATACACACAGAAACAGACAGACAGAGACAGACACACACAGACACATACACTCCCAGACATACACAGAAACACACAGATAGACACACACAGACATACACACACACAGATACATACATAGACAGACAAACACAAGCAGACAACACACACACATTATATTTTGTTAAAAACCCTAGTGCCATGGGCCTATGGCACTAATCCGTTCCCAGAATGTGCCCCACCCAACCAGAAATACCTACCTACAGTCCTGTCAGGTTCCAGGTCATCTCACATCACGTGGTCACTGCGAGATGACCATCTGGGTCATAGCCACAGGACTTTTGACAAGCTTGTCGAAATTATTTTTGGTTCTTTCAGCTCAGATTACTTCAAAACTAATCATCTTTAATCAAAATCACTCCGGACTAATGATTAGTAGCATGTAACGATCAATTTGATATAGTTATCTAAAAAATAAGACAACAATTCAAATGCCATCGGACCATGCAACTTTAATTTAGCGATATGATCATTGTAATTAATAACAAGTGAAATGTATTGTCGTGTACACTATTGCATGCTACTGGTGTTTCATACATATATTACAAATATCATTGATTGTTGGTGACCTTATGTAGAATTTATCTAGATATGAAATTATTTAACTGTTAACACTATTGGGCCTGGTGGGGGGGGCGGAGGGGGGGGGAAGGCAATTAGTGGTTGTGGCCGACTATAAACGTACGTAGTAATTTGACAGAGATCGAGTAAGTTATCACTAGCTTATCGCTATTAACTGATAAGGCACCATTACGAGGTTCTAGTTTTGCTGCTGGTTCTGCGCAGGCTGTGAGAAGCAGATAAGATTCTGAAATAGGTTTCAAACAAAGACGACGTCTTGACCCAAATCAAAATTGTAAACCAGATTAGTTAAACCAGTTTAGTTACACCGCTTTAATATGTCTGTAGGAACGAGGCTGTAGATAGCTCTAGCAACAGAACATTTTACAGGTCAACTAATGTTCGTAATGAACCGTGCTACATGAAGCGAACTAGTTGAGTCGAATTACAGGTAATATACAAATTTTCTTACAACACTACTTTCTACCACCACACACAAAATATTATAAATTTTGCTTGCCAGACGCCGCCACAGAAGACCTGATAGTGGGCGCAGAGGAAGAGGTGGACCCTGATGTGCTGGTCGACGTTGAAGTGGAGGTGGAAAGTGAAGCCTTAAATATTGTACCTCATGATCCGTTTTACAAGAAGCGAACTAGTTGCGGCGATTTAGCGGGTTATCCAAACCAAATTCTTTTTGCTTGCTCCTGGTATATTGATTAGTGGTGTCCAATTACAAAACCATGTACGCAACAAGTCACTTTAACGCAACTTTAGGCTGAGTCGCCTTAAGTAATACCAGTCAGGAAGCGTTTTACATGAAACCAACTAGTTGAGGCAATTTGGCTTGTACTTTAAACAAACTGTGTTCATATTCCAGGGCTCGCCAAACGCAAGAGGAAAGCGACGGGGAAGAAGGATCAGGTGATGGAAGCCGTCCTCACCGAGTTCAGGACCGCTCAGAAGGAGGCCGCAGCCCTATTCAACGAGCAACAGGACAGGCGCGTCAAAGGGGAGATGCAGATCATGGACAGGGTCCTCGACAGAGAGATGCAGATGGGGGAAAGGCGGCATCGCCACGAGATGGAGATGGAAGCAAGGCGGCATGAGCGAGATATGGCAAATCAAGCGGCGCAGTGGAGGCATGAGGAGCGGATGATGCAGCTCCTCCCCTCAGTGCAACGTCCGTCGCCGGCCCCCTAGCAATTCCAGAGTGCGACCACCGATGGGGTTACCCGCATAACCCTCCTCACCCCACAAAGTGCCCAGGGTGCACCATCCAACACCAGCGCAAACACAACCTTTTACGTGTGACAATCCATATTATAGTTTGGGACATTTTATTTAACCCATGTGGGTTATAACTTTTGTAGATTAGTATCATGTACATAACTTACTCATTTTAACATTATACCTTATGTCGGGCACTTTAGGAACCAGGAACTTCGAAATTTGATTTTTATTTCCCGACTTGTATGACACTTTACTTATGTTTGAACTTGTCCGTTCACCTTGACCTTTCCTACTTGGCATTTAAATCAAATGTACTAGTAGTTCCCTATATTACAGCTTTGTTCCATGTTTTGTACCCAGTTCATTATTTCAGGCAGCTTGTGACGTTAGAATTACAGGAAGCTAGGTCGCTTGAACTAATCCACCTCAGGAACCGTTTTACATGAAGCAAACTAGTTGATTTGGTTTAGCGCGTTAATAGTTGTTACAAATTAAAGTAAGCCATGTACGCCTCGCATATAGCAGCCCCATTTCCCCCACCGTCTACAGCAGGGGCAACGTTCTGGGATGAATTATTTCAGTCAATCGAGCAGCATTCGCCAATTTGAATGACTGAGGCAGGAGAACACGGAGTATTGCAGCGCAGGTGTCGGGAAAGATGGCGCAGCATGTAGATTTCGCTATCACAGCAACCACAGTGTCTCGATCAGACATGCACTTCAACGGCATTCCATCTGAAATCAGTAAGAAAATAGCAAAACCATATAACAATCGGTGTGGGTGTAATTTACAATAGCATACGATTTAAATTGTTAAATTACTTGGGAAATAAACCGATAACAATTTACGTTTAGTATGGAACATGACACCTCATAACGCCATACAATTACATTTGTAAGTGCATTAAACTAGATATTAAATTCAAATTTTCAACTAAAAGGTAGCGCCCTATCAATAACACATACGTAAAGAATAAATGTTGCTTGTTAGATTGTGAAAATAGCAGTTCAATGCAGTGATCCGTTGTGTCGACACATTTTACATAGAGTTGGGGGAGAAACTGTAGCTAAACAGAAAATATGAGAGTGGATACTAGTTCGCTTCATGTAGGTGGGGTTATATAAATCGACCTAAAGTTCGCCCATCGTTCAATAAAACGGGCCAAAGATTTAAATGTGACACGAATTGGTATTTCGATGGAATAAATTGTACATTTCAGCAGGATAGGACACTGGAGAGTGGAAACTAGTTCACCTCATGTAGTTCGGGTTATATAAATCGGCCTAAACTTCGCCCCATTGTTCAATAAAAACGGCTGTAACGTCGAAAAGGGACTATGGAAGGTCCCCAAATATTCACTGTTATAAGATAAATCATAGCAATGATAAACAAAACTCCACAAATATGTGACTAATGTCTGCATTTACTTTTATTCTAATCGGTGCATTCCACACAGCAGATAGGCATCTACTTAGACTGAAAATTTCATTCAGATCTCTCGATGCTTTAGCAGGTTAGGGGAAAAAATGACAAAATGATTCTATATCTAGGTTTTCGGTCACACACTTGTAATGCTAAAGCATTAAAATAATGGCCGGAAATGACCAGTCATTACCCATTTGGAAATACCTCTACCACGCTTAATAATAAACAGAGTCACATGATTGTTGAATTATCGTGTATGGTTTTCAAATCTCTTTAGAACAAAGCCATTCATTTTCAGATAGGTTCGATTGTAAAATGTTGTCAACATTGCTACACACAGGAGAGTGGAAACTAGTTCGCTTCATGTATGTCGGCTTATATAAATTGCCCTAAACGCAGGATGGTTCTAAAAATGCAGGACAGCACACTGGAGAGTGGAAACTAGTTCGCTTCATGTAGATCGGCTTATATAAATCGCGATCAACTTCGGCAACATAGGTAAACACAAAACAGGTTACATGACTGCCTACCTTTACCGCTTCCATTGCACCCTGTCCCGCCGAGCATGGAGGCCCAACAGCGTTATCAGTTGCACGCTAAATGCTTCGACGCTCATTTTCTTGCCAATCCAAGAAACTCTCCGCTCTTCGGAACCACCGCCTCACAATCCCTCACATATTTGGCTCGTGATCGACCTATTCTTTCCCGTGTTGACGCCGCATGTTGCGATCTAAATATAAGGAAGATTCCGCTCGCTACCTTCTCCCCCATTGTTTTGGCTATAAACGGTCATGCGCAGATATGCACTTCCGGCTTAAACCGGCCTAAGTCCTGCCCGTGTGGACGCGACACACTTTCAAACTCGGTCTGTGTGAACGCGCCACTAGTTCACTTCATATGATTTGCCTTGTCTAACTCGCTTTACATTTTGCCCGTGTGAACACGTCTATAGATATGGTATGAGAGCAACTGGTCTTTGGTGACGCTGTAATTAATGCTGTGTTCATATGAACTGGTGAATATGGTGTTTCCCACTTCACAACTGGTGAATTGTGTTCAATTGACTTCACAACTGGTGAACACCACCTGTGAACTGGAGATCTTTTAAGCGGCTCAATATTCACCACTTGTGAAAAAATGGCAGCGTAGGAAGAAAAGTTGCATGCTAACTTGTAAGGTTCCATAATAAATTGACAAAAATATGTTTGTAATAAAACGATTGTCCATGATGTGTGGTCTTAAAACAAATCATACATGGTGCATAATATGGTAGTGGATGCTATCTACCAAAGACATGCAGTTTACATGTTATTTACACATGTATTGTAGTTTGTCTCTATTATCGCCCAGACTGAAACGTTCAATTTTTTTAATCATAGACCGCAAAAACTTGCTCAAAATTAATTATTTCAAGCATATTTGATTAAATCTACGTATCTAAACTTAGATTCTGTGTTAATATAATGGTTACACCGTAGTAAAAAAAGGTAAAAGCCTTCTGGAGTCCATATTGTCGTTGTTTACTGCGAATTGTCAAATGAACACTCTCAGTTTACATGGTCGTGTTCACCGGCAGTAAGTGGGAAGTTCACCATATTCACCAGGATGCTATGAACGCAGCATTATACACAGCAGTGGAAATCCAAATTGGCAGAGCTGAGGGCACAGGGAATCGAACCACCGACCTTCAGATTAGGAGTCCGACCTCGAAAAAAAGGCAGACACTCTAACCACTCCGCCACAGAGAACACCAAATACGCTCCAAATATCTCTCAAGTTAGCGATTTTAATGTAAAGTTACTTCAAACTAAAGTATGGCAGATTATAACGATCAACCTAATAAATGTATCTCAGAAAATGAAATAAAATCAAAACCATCGGACTATAATAATAATAATAATATAATAAATATAATAATAATAATAAAAATATTTATTTCCACATGATCAATTTACACACAAGTTGATATTTATATCAGTAATTTTTTTCACATGAAAAAGGAGAAAGCAGAAGTACAATACTTATGAGGTGCTTTCCCCATTTAAAAATAACACAGATACATTGCTTATGCCACAGAAATAATAAATAGAAAAATAAAAGTTAAAAGCAACATTACCCTCAATACTCTAAATTACATCTCAATATTTATGTACTATGCACCTTTAAGAAGGAGGGTAGTTTGTTAGGTGGTTAGGCATAGTAAGTTGGATGGTTGGTTGTTGGACTTTTACGTCTTAGCAACAACTAAGGTAATATAAACCACTAGGCAATAAGGTTAGACAAAGCAGAGTTGGGCTGAGTTCTTTATTAGTTCTCTGGCTGGAACTAATATGCCCTACCAAAAAGAAAAATGCGAGCGAAGTGACAGTGGTTTGAATCAATTCCGCACCAAACAGTTGGCGCCCCAATTGCGCGCGCATGGAGGGTTGGGTGCGCGAATTCGAATACATGCAAATAATCGAACGATTGAAATATGATTTCAATAGTGGAATTGCTCCGTTCCTTTATATTATTATAATACATTATAATACACATCAGGATGCATACCGAACTCTGACAGTTCACACTCATGGTTACTTCATAGTGTTGCTCTACTGGGAAACCGATCCATCGGCACCAGGACCGATTTCCCACTCAGTCACATTATGCTGAAACTGAGCCGACCAGTCCTGGTTCTATGCTAGTGATGCCGAGCACCAGGCTCGGTATCTACAAGGATCAGTTTTGTAAGTCATAGGTTTGACTCGGCTGGGTTTCAAACTCCCGACCTTCCACATGGGAAGCCTGCGCTCTACCGATTCGGCCACCGCATCCGGTCCCTGATAGGCCGACTAGTTCTACTGCTATGTTTGTTTGTTGTTTGTTTTATGTTGTTTTATGTCCTAGCAACATCTAAGGTCATATCAGTATGGGTACAGACTTGTGACAGTGCTGCCCCACTGACTTTATAGTGCTGCCCCACTGGGAGACCAGGCCACCAGAACCATGACCTGATATCCCACTCAGTCACATTATCCTGACACTGAGCCAACCAGTCATTACCCTGTCCTAATAATGCCGAGCGCCTGGCTAGGAAGCGACAAGTATCAATTTTTAAGTAATTGGTTTGACTTGACCAGGGTCCGAACCATTCGAATCCCACGATCTACCAACACCAGACACTGACACATAACTGATTCGGCCATCCCTTCTGGTCATGGTAACAATGAAGACACTCATCAACCGCAAGCAGAGCCAACTGTCCACCAAGGCACGAACGCTGCTGTGGTTATTTATAACTAGGCGTAGATTGCAATGATAACGGCTATCAGTTATCAGATAAGATCTTGACCGCCAGGGGGCTATCCTCACGTAAAGATGACATGTAACCTATGCACTATGACTCATAGTATTAATTTGACTATCTGGTATGAATATATACATACATAGATAAAGAGAGAAAATGACTTATAATTACCAATGACTCATTGCCTTAAAGTGGCTGTCAAATGATCAATGACTCATAGCCTGATAGGGGTAGTAGATATGACTGTAGATGTTAGCACTTAAAACATGAAGAAACAAACAAATCTTACCCTAAAGTGTAATTCATTTCACTGGCACCGGTGAGGTTGGTTGTTGGAGTTTTACGTCCTGGCAACATTTGAGGTCATATCAGGACAGGTATCGGCTTGTGACAGTGTGCACTCATGGCGACTTTATAATGCTGCCCCACTGGGAGACCAGGCTACCATACAGAAATAAAGTAACAGCGACACTATGGTAACAATGGTAGGTTGGTTGTTGGAGTTTTACGTCCTGGCAACATTTGAGGTCATATCAGGACAGGTATCGACTTGTGACAGTGTGCACTCATGGCGACTTTATAGTGCTGCCCCACTGGGAGACCAGGCTACCAGCACCATGACCTGATATCCCACTCAGTCACATTATCCCAACATTGAGCTAACCGGCTCTCGCCCTATCCTATTCATGCCGAGTGCCAGTCTAGGAAGTGACAAGTATCAATTTTGTAAGTCATTGGTTTGACTCGACCGGGAATTGAACTCCGGATCTCCTCCTGCACGTGAGGCCCGCGTTCTACCGATTCGGTCACCACGTCCGGTCAGCCAGAAAAGGATTTGTAACTAGTGGAGGTTAATTGACGATGAGATGGAAGTGGTATAAATTGCTTTTATTCAACAGACACCTCATAAGGACACATCAAGCCCCCTCGGCAGTCTCAACCCTACCGCTTTGACTAGCTGGTTAGTAGTTGAGGGGTGAGTGGCAGCAAAATGGTGATCAGCTGGACTTAGAGCTGCATAGTCCGATGAAGCATCAAATTTTCAAAACCAAAACAAGTATCTCAATTTGATTCTACATTATCTAACTTAAATACTGATGCACTTGTTAAATATCTGTCACCACATAGAAAGGAATAAACTTTGAGGCAATTCAATAGAACCGATTACTGCAGAAACCTATGATGTTAGAGTTTTGGCAAGTTTGCCAAAACTAATTTTGCTATTTTGCACTTCAAATATCTCAAAAGTTAGCTATTTAAAATAAAAGTTACTTCAAGTGAAAGTAGGGTAGATTATAACGATGTACCTAATATGTTTATCTCAGAAAATGACAGAAACTCAAAACCCATCGGACTATGCAACTTTAACTTCACAGTTTGTGTCCGGGTGGCGAGTGACCGTTGGTGGTGTGCGCTGTGACTTCAGCGCCTGGAGGCCAAACCCGCTAGGTGGCGACAGCAGTGGTGGAATAATTTAGTATCAAAGTAGCCGATAGGCGGCGCCAAGCGTGCGAGCGTAAGGCCCTGGAGGAGTCCAGCTTGAACGCTAGGAGCACGCGAACGCCAGCACACGCCTCTCCTCCAATGAGGTATAGTATTTCAAAATGGCTTCGGGGTGGTCATGCTAAACCAATCAGAGGGCCTGTTTCATATGATAAACAATTCAAAATGGCTACTGCCTTGGGAGATTGCTGTAGTATAGAATGTCTGACACATTTGAGAGGAATTAAAGGACTTAGAAGCATCTTACAATATATTTCAGTTACATAATGGGAGAGAGTTTGCATATATATATGAATTCTGTGTCTCTTTTAATTTCTAAAGCATTTATTATCATATGAACAGGGAATCCTTGAGCTGGTTTGTCACACTGAGTGATAATATGATATTTTGCCATTGACTTTGCACTGGTTATCCCCACCCCACTCCACCCAACACACTGCTAAGCCTATGGCCAGGACCTTAAGTAATCTATTTCACATTACCCCCCCCCCCCCCCCTCCCCTTTATCTAAAATGATGAACAACAAAAAACAAACATAATTTGCAGTTTTTATTTGCATTAAATATTCACAAGCTGCACAATATTTATATTTTTTCTTGTATGTAAATAGTATAAAATCTTTGGTGGTCCATCATCAGGTCTTCAAAATGTCAGTATTCTCCTTGAGATGTTCTAAGAGATTAGCCACCATTCACAAATTAAAGCCATTGAATCTCATTTTGATAACAAATGGCTAGAATTTACAAGTAGTTGCTTCTCTATCTGTTAGCTTGTGCAGGTCTGTTTATGTGATTGGATTCATAGAAATCTGTAAAATATAAACATAAAGGAGTGTGTATTTACAAGAATTGTTGATTACAAATACAATCAAATGTCATCAATAGCCTAAAAATAATAATCACACTACTTATCTATCAGTCTATGCTGGAACATGCCAATTATAACAGCAATTAAAACAGCTGTCACAAATGTACATGATTTAAAAAAAGATAATTCTTTGTTTTGTATGGTCCAAATCCTGGTCAAAACTGTATCAAAATAAATAACATATCCTCACAGGTAAAATATGTAACTAGTGTTATAGAACAAGGAAGTTCTCACCTATTGTATTTCCTTGAAATTTAAGGGAATCAGATTACTATACCCAGATTTTTGGATGACACCATAGAATTTGTCTGAAATTACAGCCTCAGCTATTTTGGAAAACACTTATTTTTGTAGGCCTATAAAAACCAGCAGTTTAATTGCATGATTAATCATGTGATCGCCCAGAGTAAAATCAGTATGTACTTATTGCTTTGTGATGATCACCTTGCATTTTCCTTATCCCTTTGTAAAAATATGCGACTTTCTGGTTAAATTCTAGTCTCATTGTTATTTGCAGGTTGTAATTGTGTATTGTGCATATTTGTGATTGCATCTATGTGGAAGTAAGAAAATAATAGAAACCACTTCCTGACCAAGTATAAGTGT